>JAXRKP010000528.1:40000-95000 GCA_037039925.1 Doris montereyensis
GAATGATTGGACTGTGTGATAGTTTGTTGAAAGCACCTGTACGGGGAGTAGATGATCCCGCCTTCCAAGAATCTCCTGCTGCCTTGCAGGCCGGTCTTGACCGACCAAAGGCTAAGGGAGTTAACCCTGACAGAAAACAACCTGATGCCTTGCGTCTTGAATGACTAAAGGCTAAGGGAGTTAACCTGACAGAAAATAACAAGGTCTGGTAGGGGGCCTCACGGTGGCAGCCCCACCATCTACCTAGGGTACAGTGGGCTAATCCCTGCTTATCCAAAACCAAACAGATTCAGAGAAATAAATATAATATAACCGGCTTGATCTTTCGAAGACGAACTTGGAAACGAATACGGACTGTGATTTTGGAACATGGAATATAGGGCAATAAATGGAAAAGAGTTAGAATTACTTGAAGAAGTGGAAAAATTCAAAGTAAATATTTTGGCCATTACAGAAACAAAGAAAAAAGGACAAGGAATACAAAATGTAGGACCGAATCATATTTTAATCTTCTCAGGATTAGATGTCCGGGCAGTCGACAAGTAAGCACCTGTACAGGGAGTAGATGATCCCAGTCTCCTGCTGTCTTGCAGGTCGGTTTTGGCTGACCAAAGGCTGAGGGAGTTAACCCTGACAGAAAATAACAACCTGCTGCGTTGCAGGCTGGTCTTGAATGACCAGAGGCTAAGGGAGTTGACCCTGACAGAAAATAACAAGGCCTGGTAGGGGTGGCAGCCCCCACCATAGGGTACAGTGGGCTAATCCCTTGCTTAACCGAAACATAACTGATGCAGAGAAATAAATATAATGTAACCAGCTTCACCTTTCAACGACGAAAATGGAAACGAATACGGACTGTGATTTTTTGGAACATGGAATATTAGGGCAATAAACGGAAAGAGTTAGAATTACTTTGAAGAAATGGAAAAATTCAAAGTAGACATTTTGGCTATTACAGAAACAAAGAAAAAATGAACAAGGAATAGAAAATGTAGGACCAAATAATATTTTAATCTTCTCAGCAGTAGATGTCAAAGATAAAGCTAGAGCAGGAGTAAGTCTCCTAGTACATAAAAGGCATGAAAAGCTACTAGAAAGCTGAAATGTATAAGCCCACGGCTATTAGAGGTGAATATTAAACCAAAAGGAAGAAAATAAATTATTAATAGCTTATGCACCAAACGAAGACACCACTAACGAAGAAAAAGATATCTTCGAAAATGATCTACAAATAGCTGCAGAGAATCTTAAACACAAACAGGAACTAATTATTTTAGGAGATTTAAACGCTAGAGTAGGCAACGATATAAAAACATCACAAGGAGTAAAAGATAAAGAAGGGGAGACAACAACTTCTCCAAATGGAGAGAGACTAATAGATTTTTGCCTAAAGAATAACATGAGAATAGCCAAAACCTTTTTCCTCATAAAGATATCCACAAATATACAAGAATAAATAAAGACAGGTGTGAAAAGTCAATCATAGACTACATAATAGTTAGCATCTCCCTTTTTTACAGTACATTCGATGCAAGAGTAACAGAGGAGCAGAAATATTTAGTGATCATCACCTAGTGATTGCCAAATGAGATTACTGACTGAAGAAAACAAACAGAAAAGGAAAGAAAAAGGGAAAGAGAAGAAAGCTCCTTAACACAAAATAGAGGAACCCATTTAAACCAGTAGTAAATAGGTATACCAATCTAGGATAAAACAAGATTTACCAGTGAAAGACAGATGGATCTGAATGATAGCACAATAGAAGAAAAGTCCTCTTTTGTTTATCACATTTATAAATTCAGTCGCAAAGGCATCCTCAAAAATGAAGAAGTATACTATAGGTATGTGGAAGGTCAAATCAGGAAATGTATCAATGCTTTCATTTGTCGAAGATTTAGTTCTATTTGAAAAA
The DNA here is from genome assembly GCA_037039925.1 of Doris montereyensis. Lineage (NCBI taxonomy): Eukaryota > Metazoa > Mollusca > Gastropoda > Nudibranchia > Dorididae > Doris > Doris montereyensis. The sequence goes on from JAXRKP010000528.1 coordinate 41,913, forward strand.
TCAGAAAATGACCTTCAGTCGAATATCAACATTATAAACAATGAACTAAATAAAAGAGGAATGAGAGTAAATACAAAGAAAACCAAAACAATGCTAGTAACTAGGGGAAGCTAAAAACAAAATCTTAAATTGGGCAGGGACTATTTAGATCAAGTTCAAAGCTACAATTACCTAAGAGTAATGATTAACTCAGAGGGAAATCTAAGCGAAGAAATTAGCCAGAGAATCCAAAAGGCAAGTGCAATATATAACCATCTAAGAAAGGATGTTGTAGGTAAGCAAGAATTGTGAACAAAAGCCAAAATGGCAGTATACAATGTAGTTTATTGTCCTACTATCATCTGCTATGGCAGTGAAACCTGGACCTTGAACAGTAAAGAATACAGCAGAGTACAGGCAGCTGAAATGAAATATCTAAGAAAAGTAGTAGGGAAAACTAAAAGAGAAAAAATCCGAAACACAACGATAAGAGATCAAACAAAGCAGATGGCATAAAAACTAAGATAGAAACAAATCAATTGAGATGGTTTGCGCATGTAAACAGAATGAATGACAATATAATAGCTAAATCAGTATACAGTGCTAAAGCCCAATGTAAAAGACCAAAAGGCAGACCTTGGAGAAAGTGGGAAGAAGATATAAAAGAGGCATTTAAGTATAGAAATTTAACCTTTTTGGAAGGAAACAGAAAATGCCAGGTTAAGACATCCTTGAGAAAGATCATCTCGGGCATCTGAACCCATACACCGAAAGGTAGAATGGGAACTGATAAAGAAAGAAAGAAACTTGAATGATTGGACTGTTTGATAGTTTGTTGAATGATTGGACTGTTTGATAGTTTGTTGAATGATTGGATTGTTTAATAGTTTGTGGAATGATTGGACTGTTTGATAGTTTGTTGAATGATTGGACTGTTTGATAGTTTGTTGAATGATTGGACTGTTTGATAATTTGTTGAATGATTTGACTGTTTGATAGTTTGTTGAATGATTGGACTGTTTAATAGTTTGTTGAAGGATTTGACTGTTTGATAGTTTGTTGAATGATTGGACTGTTTGATAGTTTGTTGAATGATTGGACTGTTTGATAGTTTGTTGAATGATTGGACTGTTTGATAGTTTGTTGAATGATTGGACTGTTTGATAGTTTGTTGATTGATTGGACTGTTTGATAGTTTGTTGAATTGGTGGTAGGGGGGGTGTTAGTTGTTTTTTTTAATGGTTGGTTTGTTTGTTAGTTTGTTGAATGGTTGGTTTGTTTGTTAGGTTGTTACGTTGTTTGTTTGTTGGTTAGCTGGCTGAATGGTTTTTCTGGTGGGGGGTTTTTGGGGTTTTTTTTGGGGGGGGGGTTATCGTCAGTTGGTTGATGGGTCATTGGTTAGTTGACTGGTGGGTCTATAGATGATTGGTTTGTTGGCTGGTTGGTTTATTGGTGATTGGTTTGTGGGATGATTGGTTTATGGGGTGATTGGTTTATTGGCTGGTTGGTTTATGGGTGATTGGTTTGTTGGCTGGTTGGTTTATGGGTGATTGGTTTGTTGGAGTGTTTGTTTTGGGTGATTGGTTAGTTGGAGGATTGGTTTTGGGATTGGTTTCTTGGATGGTTGGTTATTGGTAATTGATTTGTTGAATGGTTGGTTACTGGTAAATGGTTTGTTGAGTGATTGGTTAGATGGTTGGCTATTGGTAATTGTTTTGTGGATGGTTAATTGGATGGTTGGCTATTGGTAATTGGTTTGTTGGATGGTTGCTTGTTGGTAATTGGTTTCTTAGATGGTTAGTTGCGTGGTTGGCTATTGGTAATTGGTTTGTTCGATGTTTAGATGGGTGGTTGGCTATTGGTAATTGGTTTGTTGGATGGTTGGTTGGGTGGTTGGCTATTGGTAATTGGTATCTTGGATGGTTAGTTGCGTGGTTGGCTATTGGTACTTGGTTTGTTGGATGGTTGGTTGGATGATTGGCTATAGGTAATTGGTTTGTTGGATGGTTGGTTTGATGGTTGGTTATTGGTACTTGGTTTGTTGGATGGTTGGTTGGATGATTGGCTATAGGTAATTGGTTTGTTGGATGGTTGGTTTGATGGTTGGTTATTGGTAATTGGTTTGTTGGATGGTTGGTTGGAGATTGACTATTGATAATTGGTATGGGATGTTTGGATGGGTGGTTGGCTATTGGTAATTTGTTTGTTGGATGTTTGGATGGGTGGTTGGCTATTGGTAATTGGTTTGTTGGATGGTTGGTTTGCTGGTTGGCTATTGGTAATTTTATTGATTTGTTGGGTGGTTGGTTGGGTGGTTGGCTATTGGTCATTGGCTTGTTGGGTGGTTAGTTGGCTGGTTGGCTATTGATAATTGGTTTGTTAGGGTGGTTGGTTGGGTCGTTGGCTATTGGTAATTGGTTTGTTGAGTGGTTGTTTGTGTGGTTGGCTATTGATACTTGGTTAATTGGGTGGTTGGATATTGGTAATTGGTTTGTTGGATGGTTGGTTTGGTGGCAGGTTATCGGTAATTTCTTTGTTGGATGGTTGGTTTTTGGTAATTGTTTCGTTGGATCGGTTGTTTGGTGGTTGATTATTGGTAATTGGTTTGTTGCATGTTTGGTTGAGTGGCTGGCTATTGGTAATGGTTCGTTGGAGGGTTGGTTGGGTGGTTAGCTATTGGCAATTGGTTTGTTGGATGATTGGTTGGGTGGTTGACTATTGGTAATGCTTTGTTGGATGGTTGATTGGATGGTTGATTATTGATAATTGGTTTTGGGAGGTTGGTTATTGGTTATTGGTTTGGTGGATGTTGGTTCTTGGTAATTGGTTTGTTTGATGGTTGGTTGGGCTGTTTTTGTTATTGGTATTTGGTTTGTTGGATGGTTGTTTTGGTGGTTGGCTATGGGTAATTGGTTTGTTGGGTTGTTGATCATTGTAATTGATTTGTTGGATTGTTGGCTATTGGTAAGTGGTTTGTTCGATGGTTGGGTATTAGTAATTGGTTTGTTGGATGGTTGGTTATTCGTAATTCGTTTGCTGATTTGGTGGTTGGGTGGTTGGTATTTGTAATTGGTTTGTTGGGTGGTTGTTTGGGTGGTTGGTATTTGTAATTGGTTTGTTGGGTGGTTGTTTTGGTGGTTGGCTATTGGTAATTGGTTTGTTGAATGGTTGGTTATGGGTAATTGGTTTGTTAGATGGTGTATTGGTTATTAGTAATTGGTTTGTTAGATGGTGAGCTTTTGGTAATTGGTTAGTTTGATGGTTGCTTATGGATAAAAAAAACAATTTGGATGATTGGTTAATAGCCAATGCTTTGGTTGATTATTGGTAATTGGTTTGTTGGATGGTTGGTTATTGGTAATTGATTTGCTAGATGGTTGTTTATTGCTTATTTGGATACTTGGGTGGTTGGCTATTGGTAATTAGTATGTTGGATGGTTGGTTTGTTGGATTGTTAATTATTGGTAATTGGTTTGTTCGATGGTTGGTTGGGTGGTTGGTTATTGGTAATTGGTTTGTTGGATGGTTGGTTGCATGGTTGGTTGGATGATTGGTTGGATGATTGGTTGGATGGTTGGTTGGATGGTTGGTTGGATGATTGGTTGGATGGTTGGTTGGATGATTGGTTGGATGGTTGGCTGGATGGTTGGTTGGATGGTTGGTTGGATGATTGGTTGGATGGTTGGTTGAATGATTGGTTGGATGATTGGTTGGATGATTGGTTGGATGATTGGTTGGATGATTGGTTGGATGGTTGGTTGGATGGTTGGTTGGATGGTTGGTTGCATTGTTGGTTGGATGGTTGGATGGATGCTTGGTTGGATGATGGTTGGTTGGATGGTTGGCTGGATGATTGGTTGGATGTTTGGTTGGATGGTTGGTTGGATGGTTGGTTGGATAGTTGGTTGGATGGTTGGTTGGATGTTTGGTTGCATGGTTGGTTGGATGGTTGGTTGGATGATTGGTTGATGGTTGGGATGGTTGATTGGATGGTTGGTTGGATGGTTGGTTGGATGGTTGGTTGGATGATTGGTTGGATGGTTGGTTGGATGGTTGGTTGGATGATTTGTTGGATGATTGGTTGGATGGTTGGTTGGATGGTTGGTTGGATGGTTGGATGGATGGTTGGATGGATGATTGGATGATTGGTTGGATGGTTGGTTGGATAGTTGGTTGGATGGTTGGTTGGATGTTTGGTTGCATGGTTGGTTGGATGGTTGGTTGGATGATTGGTTGGATGGTTGGTTGGATGGTTGGATGGATGGTTGGTTGGATGATTTGTTGGATGATTGGTTGGATGATTGGTTGGATAGTTGGTTGGATGGTTGGATGGATGGTTGGTTGGATGATTGGTTGGATGGTTGGTTGGATAGTTGGTTGGATGATTGGTTGGATGGTTGTTTTGATGGTTTGTTAGATTGTTGGAATAACAGAAGAAAATTACAATCATGCACAAAATGTTTGGAATCATTACCACTGTGAACATTCAAAGATCATCAAGAAGTATATCTTAAAACTGATGTATTAATCCCAGTAGGTGCATTTGAACGGTTTAGAGAGTTATTTCTAAAACATCACCAAATAGCTCCGTATTACTGTTTATCCGCTCCAGGCAATGCGGTTGAAAATATATAGGTATTGAGTTATAATTACTTCAAGGTTATGATATGTTATTGATGTTTGAAGAATGGATAAGAGGTGGGTTCTCTGGTGTATTAGGTCCATGACATGTTAAAGCTTATAATAAATACACTTCTAACTATGATAAAAATGGAAGAATAATTGACAAACACGAATGGAATAAGGTTTAGAAATATTTAAAAATGGAGGTAATTTAAATGACTTTCGAAATGAAAAATATCTTATATATTTAGATACTAATGATTTATATGGATGGACTATGAGTCAGAAATTACCAACAGATTATTTTAAATGGAAGAAGATTCTAATTGCTATTTAGATATTCTTGAATCTAATTCTAAAACAGAAGGTAGGGAGTGTATAACAGAATGTGATTTAAATTGCACTAAAGAAGCTAAATTAATCTTTCACCTTATCAACTTAATCTATTAGAAAAAGAAGATAGAACATTAGGTAATGAAGAAAAACTCTTCCTAACATTACGGGATAAATTGTTCATCATAAAATCTTGAAATAGTATATTAAACTCGTATTTAAAGTAACAAAAGTATACAGAAATATTTCATTTGAAGAGTCAACATGGTTAAAGAAATACATTAATTTTAATACAGATCAACGAACCTTTTCTAAGTCTGACTTTGAGAAAGATTTAAGGGAAATTAATGAATGAACAATGCCGTCTATGGTAAAACAATGGAAAACATAAGAAATAGAAATGAAATAAAATTATCTACAGATAATAAAAAAAGAAGTACAGAAACACATTAATAAATCAAACTTCAAAGACTCTGTTATTTTTAACGATACCTTTGTAGGTGTGATTAATACTATTACATCAGTTGTGTTTAATAAACATATTGACTTAGGAATGTGTATTTGAGATTATAACAAGTTGTTAATGTATCAATTTTATTATGATGTTGTTGAAACATTATGGCCTGTTAATGAATTAATTGCTTCCCGATACCGGATAGTATCTTCTTATCTATTAGAATAGAAGATATGTATGAAGACATGGAAGAGATAATCGAATGCTTATATACATCGGCTTATCTTAAAGACCATCATTTATATTATGAAAAAAAAAAAAAGTTAATAGGGAAATTCAAAGACGAGTTAAATGGAAAGATTATGAATGAAATTGTCTTCTTAGAAGTAAAGCTTATTCCTTTACATTAACTGATTTACAAGTAAAAGAAATTAAAAAGGAATAGGTCAAACAACTATTGAAAAAGATATTAACTTTGATAATTAAGACGAATGTTTATATAGTAATAATATACAATTTAATAATATAAAAAAATGTTTACAATGAATTCAGAAAAAACATAAGATATATATAAATGAAATAAATAAAATAAAAAGTTATTTTATCTCTGTCAGCATAATTACTAGACAGTTTCCTCATTTCTAACTAATTCACCTTCAATTTCTATGAAATTTTCAGCAATATCTACGCAAAATTTTGATTATTAATCGGGATTCTTATTTCTCCACTTTGATTTAGATTAATATTACCAGAGTCCGGTTTATGTTCACGATATTTATACTTTAGAATATTTTCGTCTTTGATAAAATCTTCGCCGAGATTGGATTTGTTCATTTTTATAACAAGAAGATTTCGTCATTTGTAATCTTTGATTTAGAAAAAGCAATTCAGTTAATCAGATACTTACCAGCATTTATTTTAATTTCTATTAAGATTAACATCGCTACCAACACTAAGCTTTAATTAGTCTGGAGATGACCTTACAACAAAGTCGTTCTTATTTTTGTCTTTCAGTTATCCTAAATGGTTTAGGGGCATCTAGATTTTTCAACAGTCATGTTTAATCCTTCGATAATAATATTTTCTGGATTATTTTCTAATACACATCCCGAAATTTTAAAAAAACGTTGACCTAAATTGTGGTTCTTTCAGATCACTGATGTCATTTTTAAATTTTGGAATAAACTCGAGAGCCGTTTGAAGCAATAAGATACTCCCCATGATTCTTTGCCAATAGAGTTGAGTTTTCATATTGTTTAACTGGAACTAAGTTACCAAACATTTTACCTGAGTTATATATTCTCAATATATCAGCTAATCCTTTACAACTAACTGTATTATTTTTAACTTTGATATTGATATCCCATTCATTCGTGTTTATCTTTAATTAGTTTTCATTTGTTGTTATGAAATACAACATTCAATTTTGTATTCTTTGTTTACTTTTCTTTATGAAATAATTGTAGATCATTTGGTAAATTCATTTCATTTCTTTTACGCATATCATTACTATCTTATATCAAACCATAAAACCCATTCTTTTTTCCTTGACTATTAAAACCTTCTACATGTTCTAAATCATCAAGATTAATATGATGAGTATGAAAAGGAGATATCATTTTATTATCATCATCGAATTCTTCATCTGACTCTGTGTATCCAAATTTATTAACACTCATTTTAATAGTGAAAAAAATATATCATCAAAGTCAAAACCAGAAGTTATTTTCTTTAAAAAGTATAAACAGATATTACCGCAAATAAACCTTGATTCTTTAGATTTGATAAATATTGTATTCGGGATTATTTAGATAATTTTCTAATTCTAAAACGGTTTTGAACACCACATATGAATCAAAATAATTTCTTGTCATCATTTTTTATAATAACATACCCAGTGAGTTCCTGGTGATGGCGAAGTTAGCAATATTAATTATTCCACATTCTTTCTTACCTGGTTTAGAGGTAGTTCTTTTCTTAAGAATACTCCTCTGAAATTTCATGTATGGTCTAATAACTGACCTGATGGATTTGTTAAGCTATGGTACTTTGGGTGGTGAAGGTGGTATCCATGAGAACGTCATGGAATGTGATATATAGATCTAGAAGAAACGAGTGACGAACATTTGCAGATGATTCTTTGGATTTATTAACTTACGATACACCAGCTATCCATCTTTTGTTTGTATTATATAGGACGAGTCAAAACAAAACAAAACACCACAAAAAACACTGCCAAGACTTTGAAGATAATTATAATCTTAGCTGAACCGTGTACGGGGGATTTTAATTTTAATTTTAATTTTAATTTTAATTTTAATTTTAATTTCATTTGATTTGGGTGTGGGGGCGTAGATTTTGCTCGGAAAAACTCGAGTGTTGTGATCTGAAAATTTGTCATCTCCGTTGGCGTGGTTTCGTCCACCTACTACCAGGGAAGTGGGGGGGGGGGGGGGGTGGGTTAAAAGGTCAACACCGTGCCTTTGGACTACCGAGTCCCCCTGCATATACTGACGTGTAAAGATGTCAGTATTAGTGATAAAATTTCTTTGGACTCTATTGAATTCAATCTCTTCTAACAGTGACGTGGAAGGGAAAAGCAGCTTATAATAGGGTTTTTGTCGACGCGGAAAGGACGCCAGCAAAGTACAAAGGCGTATACACTGTGGACCTATGCTAATAATTCCTAATATTTTTGTCAATCCTGGTTTCAATCGAGACTCAATACAGGCCTAAGAGAGAACGTGAGAGAATGCATGTAAGTACATTACTATGGCTAACTTCATAGCTATTTCTAGGCTATAAAAGTTAAGCTACACCTTTAAAGATGATTTGATAACAAGTCATGTAACAAAAAAATGTGGTACATGTACATGTATTGTCATTTTCAACTCTCATTCCGAAGACATTCCGCTAAGCTCAGGCCTAGCACTGCATACGTATGCAAAATAGACAGTCGGTAGAAACGACTCTAAGCACTACCAAACCATTAGATTAATGCGTAAAGCCTTTATTTCATACAAGTCTTCCCATTTAAAATCCTTATGATGTCCTTCTAGATTGTATTATGATAGTAGGGAGAAGAGTATCACCCATACAGGATAAACATTGTTGGTATCGAGGCTGAAATTCTTCAAACCTCAAATGCTTTCAGTGTGGTCTGGGCACCCCCGCCCCCGCCCCCCCCCGTTCCCTTTCCTTCTCATTCGACTTTCTTCCAGTTCTAGAAATAAATTGTATTGTGATTTCCTTCTGTACATCATGAGCGGCCGACGGAAACAGGTTGTTATTGTTGTATTATATCTTAGATCTGCTACATGTAGATCTATGGTGACGAATTTTGTTATAGTAGCAACAATGTTAATCATAATACGTGTACATCAATAACGTGTATTTCAATAAATAACACAAGATACGGTGCATACACAGTACCTGTAGCGTAGTGTATGTCTGTATCTAGTTTTGCTTGTCTGTGGTGTGAGCGATGAATACTTCTAGTCTTAAGTATAAATCTGAACTCTCTCGGTAGATATGAAAAGCTAGAGAATGTGAGCTTTGTGTTGAAAGGTTTTACCATGAGACAAGCTGATAAAAATCAGCCTCATGTCTTTGACATGCCTTGCTTCGTAACTGACTGATTTACCATGGTATGATGACCGAGTCAACGCTTATAACAAGAAACGGTTATGACAGGACTGTTGGCTCTCCCTACCCCCACCCCCACCCTCCATCGATCCTGTTATAACCAGTTTCCACTGTACTTCCTACAAAGCAAAGAAAAAGAAAATCAAATATTGAGACCAATATTGTGTGGTCACTGTTGAACAGTACTCAACTGAAATTTGAATATATTGCTGTCACAACTTTCTATCGATGAGTGTAGTTTACTAAATATAGATCTACATAGAAAAGATGGACTGGATTTAAAGCTAGGTATCACGACTTTCGATTGATGAGTGTAGTCTACTAAATGTAGATCTACATGGGAAAGATGGACTGGATTTAAAGCTAGGTATCACGACTTTCTATTGATGCGTGTAGTTTACTAAATAGATCTACATAGAAAAAGATAGACTGGATTTAAAGCTAGGTATCACGACTTTCTACTGATGAGTGTAGTCTACTAAATGTAGATCTACATGGGAAGATGGACTGGATTAAAAGCTAGGTATCACGACTTTCTTTTGATGAGTGTAGTTTACTAAATGTAGATCTACATGGAAAAGATGGACTGGATTTAAAGCTAGGTATCACGACTTTCTATTGATGAGTGTAGTCTACTAAATGTAGAGCTACATAGAAAAGATGGATTGGATTTGAAGCTAGGTATCACGACTTTCTATTGATGAGTGTAGTTTACTAAATGTAGATCTACATAGAAAAGATGGACTGGATTTAAAGCTAGGTATCGACTTTCTATTGATGAGTGTAGTCTACTAAATGTAGATCTACATAGAAAAGATGGACTGGATTTGAAGCTAGGTATCACGACTTTCTATTGATGAGTGTAGTCTACTAAATGTAGATCTACATAGAAAAAGATGGATTGGATTTGAAGCTAGGTATCACGACTTTCTATTGATGAATGTAGTCTACTAAATGTAGATCTACATAGAAAAGATGGACTGGATTTAAAGCTAGGTAATAATAATATGACTTTCAAAACCAAAATGTAGTCAATGTCCCTAAACATAGAACCACTGCTTTCGGAAAACAATCATTTAAATATGCTGCTGCAGTTCTGTGAAATAAATTACCTGAACATTTAAAGATCAGAAACAAATACTAATCAATTTAAAAATCTTATTTTGATGTGGAATGGTAAAGATTGGCATTGTGCCATTTGTTCTATATAACTGTGTATCATGTTTCTTTGTTAACTGTAGATTAATACCAACTAGGTTCTTAATCCCATCTTATATAGCATTGTGGTAATATTTTCTATTGAAATGTTGCTGAAAAGCCATGAGGCTTTATTAACTTATTTCCTTTGTGACATCTGCATGTCTCAACATGTTATGATAATGTATAATGCACAATAAAAGCTTTTTTGTATTGAATTGAATGAAAGTATAATATGTAGAATAGGTTTTGCACACACCCTTCGGTCTGTGGATAGATTGCAGTTCATTCTCTCGCTCGCTCGCTCGCTCGCTCATAAAAGAAGTCTCAGTATTGATTCTGTCTTGAATTTATAGGAATTTTTTAGAAACGATACTGCTTATCTTTCAGGATAGCTTTTAAACAATCCAATAGTATCTAAAGTACAGCAAGTTGGTACTCATTTACTATCTATCTATCATCTATCTATCACACTGTCCTAAACAAACTTATTTGAGGATCTATTACGTCTAATGTTGCCTTAGAATGGCCAGAAGATCATCTCTTCATCATAATCATCATCATCATCATCATGATCATCACCACCATCACCACCATCATCACCATCATCATCATCATCATCATCATCATCATCACCATCATCATCATCATGATCATCACCACATCATCATTATCATCATCATCCTCATCATCATAATCATCATTTATGAAAGATGAATATATAGACGACAACAAGATAGATCTAGATAAAAATCAAACATGAACATTTCGTTGCACCATACATGATGCAACAGTAGTTTCCATAAAGCCCACCGCCCCCTCCCAAACATTTTGTAAAAAGGATCGAAAAAGGTTTTACAACATATTATGTGTCTGCGGGGGGGGTATTTGTCTCGTCTTTGTTACTATGGGGCTTTAAATATTATTTAATGTTGTTGGTATTACTCTTTAAAAAAAATTTCTTTCCTTATTTATTTCTTTTGACGGTATTTTTTTTAATAAGTTTTTTGAGTCAAATTTGCATCAACACATATAAAAGCAACCTCGATGGCTAATGCGAGCATTTATCGAAAGTACATTATGATCCACATGCGGGATGTGGTACATCGATTCGTCTATAATGATTTAGCATATTTATGCACGGGACTTTTTACAGCTTTATTTTTCATGTGAAGTTTGCCATTCATTGCAATAGGCAAAAACATCGACTACGTCTAACACGTTAATGATCAGAAGTACGATAACAAAACTATTGTCAATGAATTTCAGTCGACCAATCATTGCTGTGAACAATATTTGATTTTTTAAAGTCTCTCAACATTGGAAATCTCACAGGACTACTTCATCAGATGTAACCTGGCATTCCAACATAGGCACCTAATTGAGATACAATTTGGATTTCCAACATAGGCACCTAATTGAGATACAATTTGGATTTCCAGAATAGGCACCTAATTGAGATACAATTTGGATGTCCAACATATGCATCTAATTGAGATACAATTTGGATTTCCAACATAGGCACGTAATCGAGATACAATTTGGTTGTCCAACATAGGCACCTAATTGAGATACAATTTGGATGTCCAACATATGCACCTAATTGAGATACAATTTGGATTTCCAACATAGGCACCTAATTGAGATACAATTTGGATTTCCAAAATAGGCACCTAATTGAGATACAATTTGGATGTCCAACATATGCATCTAATTGAGATACAATTTGGATGTCCAACATATGCATCTAACTGAGATACAATTTGGATTTCCAACATAGGCACCTAATTGAGATACAATTTGAATGTCCAACATTATTTGCATCTAATTGAGATACAATTTGGATTTCCAACATAGGCACCTAATTGAGATACAATTTGATGTCCAACATATGCATCTAATTGAGATACAATTTGGATTTCCAACATAGGCACGTAATCGAGATACAATTTGGATGTCCAACATAGGCACGTAATCGAGATACAATTTGGTTGTCCAACATAGGCACCTAATTGAGATACAATTTGGATGTCCAACATATGCACCTAATTGAGATACAATTTGGATTTCCAACATAGGCACCTAATTGAGATACAATTTGGATTTCCAACATGGATTCGAGATACAATTTGGAAAATAGGCACCTAATTGATTGATACAATTTGGATGTCCAACATATGCATCTAATTGAGATACAATTTGGATTTCCAACATATGCATCTAATTGAGATACAATTTGGATTTCCAACATAGGCACCTAATTGAGATACAAGGTCCAACGCACTAATTGAGATACAATTTGGATTTCCAACATAGGCATCTAATTGAGATACAATTTGGATGTCCAACATATGCATCTAATTGAGATACAATTTGGATTTCAACATAGGCACTAATTGAGATACAATTTGAATGTCCAACATATGCATCTAATTGAGATACAATTTGGATGTCCAACATATGCATCTAATTGAGATACAATTTGGATTTCCAACATAGGCATCGAGATACAATTTGATGTCCAACATATGCATTAATGAGATACAATTTGGATTTCCAACATAGGCACGTAATCGAGATACAATTTGGATTTCCAACATAGGCACGTAATCGAGATACAATTTGGATGTCCAACATAGGCACGTAATCGAGATACAATTTGGATTTCCAACATAGGCACCTAATTGAGATACAATTTGGATTTCCAACATAGGCACCTAATTGAGATACAATTTGGATTTCCAAAATAGGTACAACGTAATAGGCACCTAATTGAGATACAATTTGGATTTCCAACATAGGCATCTAATTGAGATACAATTTGGTTGTCCAACATAGGTATCTAATTGAGATACAATTTGGATTTCCAACATAGGTACGTAATTGAGATACAATTTGGATTTCCAACGTAGGCACGTAATTGAGATACAATTTGGATTTCCAAATTTGGAGGCACGTAATTGAGATACAATTTGGATTTCCAAAATAGGCACGTAATTGAGATACAATTTGGATTTCCAAAATAGGATTTCCAACATGCATCTAATTGAGATACAATTTGGATGTCCAACATATGCATCTAATTGAGATACAACTTGTGTTTCCAACATATGCATCTAATTGAGATACAACCTGTGTTTTCAACATATGCATCTAATTGAGATACAACCTGTGTTTTCAACATATGCATCTAATTGAGATACAACCTGTGTTTTCAACATAGGCATCTAATTGAGATACAACCTGTGTTTTCAACAGAGGCACCTAATTGAGATACAACCTGGATTTCCAACATATGCTCCTAATTAAGATATAACCTGTGTTATCAATATAGACACTTAATTGAAATATAAGCTGGATTTCTAAGATAGACACCTTGTTGAAATATAAGCTGTATTTCCAACATAGGCACCTAATTGAGAAACAATATGTGTTTCCAATACATTTCGAGATATGCACCTTATTGAAATAGTACCTCCAATTCCAACATAGCAACCCAAATCAAGTGACATTTGTATAATATCAGCAATTTACAAAACAGACCAGAGGATGAAGAATGGACATAATCGGTATGATGATGGAGAGCTTTAGGGTAGCGTCTGACTCAACTTTGAAACTTGAGTTAATCAGGCAAAACAGTGTTCAGCTTGACCATGAAATCACCTGCTTATTGAATACTTACCCAATCTATTTCACATTTAACACAAAGTTGCAGTGGGATATCATATAGCGTAGAATCATATATCATAATCATAAATTACAGTAATGTTTCTCGACGTTCTAAATTCAAGGAATCTTGGTTCTGAAACCTGCGTTAAAAACATTATTTTCCAACGTTCAAAAAAAAAACCCAGGGAATTCTGGCTTTAAATATTTGCAAGAACTTTTCCCTACGTTTTAATAATATATCAATGTTACTTATTATCTAGTTCTGAAATCTGGAAAAAAAATTCCGACGTTTCAAAGTCAGGGAATTCTAGTTTTATCTATTTGCAAGGACTTTTCCCTACGCTGCAGTATCAAAGGAATGTAATTCTAAAAACCGTCAAGACATTACCCTGACGTTCTAAAACCCAAAGAATCTGGGTCGGAACATTGCAGTGACATTAATTTATATCCTCCCCGACATTTCAAATTTTGCTGTGACATTTCACCGAAAAACTCGAAATTGGAAAGTGTAATTTTGGTTATTTGTACTTTTAAGGTAACTATGAGTTCACTGCATCGCGAGAGATTGGTGAAAATTACCACCGTGTTAGCATGTATGTTTTTCCTCATGCCGTGTGGTTTGCCGTGGTTCTGGGGCAATCTTTCCGTGTATACCCACTCACACATTGTGTCATGCCTTGGCACTACCTCAGGAGTATCGGCACCTTGGGTACTCTCCATGTACACCATTTTTGAAATGGTTGGACTTTTCGTTTATGGAACGGTTCTGCTTAGATTCATTGACATTAGATGGATTATTTTGGCCGGTATGATCATCACAGAAATATCTATATTTCTTACCTATATCACTGTCCAAGAGTCTTACGTGCTATTGGTGATTACATTAGGCTTGACACTGGGGATGGGAACTGGTCTCATGTATGCCAACGGACTTCAGTTAATTGTCCAGCATGCGGAAAATGATATGGGTTTCCTTGTCAGTCTTCTCCAAAGCTCCTTTACCATAGGTGCGATTGCAATAAATTGGGGTCTTACGTGGTACACAAACCCGACCAATGAAACACCGGACCTCACACTCGGATCTATGACTTTCTTTACACAGAAAAATGTGTTGGACAAAGTTCCGTCCATGTATTTGGTGTTTGGTGTTTTTTCCCTTTCACTTCATGTCATTGGCTTCCTACTATTACAGTTTAATCCATTCGCCAGGTTGTTTAGAACAGCGAGTCTAGGAAATGTCTCAAACGAAAATAGTGAAGAAAGTGAGGAAGACAGTGACAAGCAGGATGGAACATACCAGAGCTTAACTACCGATGCCAACAAGGACATTGATCATAATTACTCGCCCACGGAAATGTTGAAAACTCGCTCTTTTTACATTGTGTGGTTTTCATTTTTCACAGGATACACCGCTTTCGTTCTTGTCACAAACTACTACAAGAGCTACGGTGAGTTGTGGATTCACGACGACCATTTCCTGACAAACGTTGGCACCGCTCTCATCTTTGTCAGCATTTTAGCGAGATTGGTCTGGGGTTTCGTGCTCGACCAACTCGGCCTTAAAACCTGTCTTGTCGCCCTTACATCTGCCATTGCCGTCCTTAACTTCGTGTATTACTTCACGCCAATGGTCAACCGTAACATCTTCCTATTCACGACGTTACTTTATGGAGGTTGCGTCGGGTCTATTTACAATGTACACCTGTCAGCACTGGTTTTGTTATTTGGTAAGAAGCACGCCTCTGCTAACTTTTCCCTGTTGACGACAGCCCCCGGATTATTTAATCTAATAGCACCTTTAACTTTCGATTTTTTTCTCACTTATTTTGGATGGTTTCCGACTTATGCTGGGGCCAGCGTATTGCTTATCGTTAACCTGGTTTTGCTTATAGTGTTTCTATGATGACTGCAAAACATAATATTGTACTTGTCTAGTGGCATTATAGAGATGTGTAATAGTGTTTCTATGGTGGCACATGTTATTGTACTTGTCTAATGGCATTATAGAGATATGTAATAGTGTTTCTATGGTGGTACATGTTATTGTACTTGTCTAATGGCATTATAAAGATATGTAATAGTGTTTCTATGATGACTGCAAAACATGTTATTGTACTTGTCTAATGGTATTATAGAGATATGTAATAGTGTTAAAGACAGTCGGTGAGTCAAAAGGGCATGTTGAAAGTGACGAACAAGGAGATGAAATAGACGTTGAAACTTCGTAGAGAACAAGGACGTGAAATAGACGGTGAAGCCTCGTAAACTACAAAGACGTGGAATAGACATTAAAGTCTCGTAAACTACAAAGACGTGGAATAGACATTAAAGTCTCGTAAACTACAAACACGTGGAATAGACATTAAAGTCTCGTAAACTACAAAGACGTGGAACAGACATTAAAGTCTCGTAAACAACAAAGACGTGGAATAGACATTAAAGTCTCGTAAACTACAAAGACGTGGAAAGACATTAAAGTCTCGTAAACTACAAAGACGTGGAATAGACATTAAAGTCTTGTAAACTACAAAGACGTGGAATACCCATTGAAGCCTCGTAGAGAACATGGACGTGAAATAGACATTGAAGCCTCGTAGAGAACAAAGGCGTGAAATAGACACTGAAGCCTCGTAGAGAACAAAGACGTGGAATAGATATTGAAGCCTCGTAGAGAACAAAGACGTGAAATAGACATTGAAGCCTCGTAGAGAACAAAGACGTGAAGTAGACGTAGAACAAAGCCTTGTAGAGAACAAAGACGTGGAATAGACATTGAAGCCCTAGAGAACAAAGACGTACAGAACAAAGACGTGGAATAGACATTGAAGCCTCGTAGAGAACAAAGACGTGGAATAGACATTGAAACCTGGAGTAGTAGAGAACAAAGACGTGGAATAGACATTGAAGCCTTGTAGAGAACAAAGACGTGGAATAGACATTGAAGCCTTGTAGAGAACAAAGACGTGGAATAGACATTGAAGCCTTGTAGAGAACAAAGACGTGGAATAGACATTAAAGACTCGTAGAGAACAAAGACGTGGAATAGACATTGAAGCCTTGTAGAGAACAAAGACGTGGAATAGACATTCAAACCTTAGAGAACAAAGACGTGGAATAGACATTGAAGCCTTGTAGAGAACAAAGACGTGGAATAGACATTGAAACCTTGTAGAGAACAAAGACGTGGAATAGATTCAATTGGAAAGACATTGAAACCTTGTAGAGAACAAAGACGTGGAATAGACATTGAAGCCTTGTAGAGAACAAAGACGTGGAATAGACATTCAAGCCTTGTAGAGAACAAAGACGTGGAATAGACATTGAAACCTTGTACAGAACAAAGACGTGGAATAGACATTGAAACATTCTAGAGAACAAAGACGTGGAATAGACATTGAAACCTTGTAGAGAACAAAGACGTGGAATAGACAAGCCTTGAAACGTGAAATAGATATTGAAGCTTGTAGAGAACAAAGACGTGGAATAGACATTGAATTAGAAACAAAGACGTGGAATAGACATTGAAGCCTCGTAGAGAACAAAGACGTGGAATAGACATTGAAACATTCTAGAGAACAAAGACGTGGAATAGACATTGAAACATTCTAGAGAACAAAGACGTGGAATAGACATTGAAACCTTAGACATTAGAGAACAAAGACGTGGAATAGACATTGAAACATTCTAGAGAACAAAGACGTGGAATAGACATTGAAACATTTAGAGAACAAAGACGTGGAATAGACATTGAAACCTTGTAGAGAACAAAGACGTGGAATAGACATTGAAACATTCTAGAGAACAAAGACGTGGAATAGACATTGAAACATTCTAGAGAACAAAGACGTGGAATAGACATTGAAACATTTGAAACCTGGTAGACAGAACTAGAGAAAAGACGTGGAATAGACATTGAAACCTGGAATAGACATTGAAAGAGAACAAAGACGTGGAATAGACATTGAAACCTTGTAGAGAACAAAGACGTGGAATAGACATTGAAACCTTGTAGAGAACAAAGACGTGGAATAGACATTGAAACCTTGTAGAGAACAAAGACGTGGAATAGACATTGAAACCTTTACAGAACAAAGACGTGGAATAGACATTGAAACCTTGTACAGAACAAAGACGTGGAATAGACATTGAAACCTTCTAGAGAACAAAGAAGTGGAATAGACATTGAAACCTTGTGAACAAAGATGTGGAATAGACACTGAAGCCTTGTAGAGAACAAAGACGTGGAATAGACATTGAAACATTCTAGAGAACAAAGACGTGGAATAGACATTGAAACATTCTAGAGAACAAAGACGTGGAATAGACATTGGAACCTTGTAGAGAACAAAGACGTGGAATAGATATTGAAACCTTGTACAGAACAAAGACGTGGAATAGACATTGAAACATTCTAGAGAACAAAGACGTGGAATAGACATTCAAGCCTTGTAGAGAACAAAGACGTGGAATAGACATTGGAACCTTGTAGAGAACAAAGACGTGGAATAGACATTGGAACCTTGTAGAGAACAAAGACGTGGAACAGATATTGAAACCTTGTACAGAACAAAGACGTGGAATATACATTGAAACCTTGTACAGAACAAAGACGTGGAATACACATTGAAACCTTGTACAGAACAAAGACGTGGAATAGACATTGAAACCTTATAGAGAACAAAGACGTGGAATAGATATTGAAACCTTGTACAGAACAAAGACGTGGAATAGATATTGAAACCTTGTACAGAACAAAGACGTGGAATAGACATTGAAGTCTCGTAGAGAACAAAGACGGAAAATAGACGTTGAAACCTCGTAGAGAACAAAGACGAAACGAATACAAAAGAATAAAGAGAAATACCTTCATGCTTTTGATTTGGTTTGTTTTGATTGATTTGATTCGATTTGATTTGATTTACTCACTATGTAGATTTAGGGGTTTTGGTAGGATTTTTAAATTTTGCCCAGACTGCCCTGTAAACAGCCAAGGTATCTTTCCATGGAGGATTTAGAGCCGTAGAAAATATTTTGGATAGCTTTTGAAAGTGCCATCTCCGAGTATTCGTCCACAATTCGTTTTAACTTGCAATGATTGCTGTTATTTGCACACGGGACCTTCTTTTTATCCTCCATCTGTCGACCCCCCCTACCTGGACCAAGGGACGGGGAGAGGTAGTATGGTTGAAAAAACTCGAGAATGTTTATCCACCATCGGCGGAGCTTGAACCCACGACCTTTTGATTGAGAGGCACGTACCTTACCTCTGGATTACCGAATCCCCCCTCCTCCCTCCATACAAGAAGGTGTAAAATTGTCTTCTGTAGTAAGCAGTATTCTATAATCTATCAAATATAATATATCTTCATTTTTGAAAGGTTGTAGTTGCTTTTTAACCCAATTGTTATGATGCAATAAACACGTCCTCTCTGCATTTTGGCAATGTCGATTTGTTGTTTATCCCATCTCCCAAAATAAATTATTCAAAGTCTTGATATGCTGAGAAGAAATTACGTTGGCGTGTAGTGCTTCCTAGCAAGTAATCAGTTCATTCCACTTGCAAACCAGCTTTACGTTTCTTGCACCCTGCCTTTGGTTCTTGTTCTTGCCTACAGCATTTATTGTTCCGAAATAGTAATGGTGTGATTACAATGTACGTATATATATATTATTATATTTATATATAAATATATATAATATATATATATAACATATATATATATATATACATATATTTTAATATATATATATATATATATATGTTATATGTTAAGACCGGGTGACCACAAATAAAACCGAAACCCAAAGAAATTTGATTTAAACAAAAACAATTGCCCTGATATAAAAACTGAAATCATTGGTTCAAACACTGGCAATTGATTTGATTTATTTTCGTGTGTCAAAATTTTGACATGTATACACTCAATATCATGAAATTTATTTTTTTTTAAATTTAATGTGTCAAAACTGACAACCAGCAATGAAGACGCAGTTTCAAATTAACATTTTTGTTTCGGAAGTTAACAGCAGTAAACCTGTTGATTTTTAACACAGTGAGCAGACAAAAGCAATATTATCAAAAGTTATTTATTACTTTGTATACAAATACAAAATCAATGAACATGTTTTTGTACATTATTTTAAAGGACGTACTCAATGTGGCCACCCTTTCTACGCAAACCAAGTGTGAGCCAGGTTTGGACGTGTTCAATAACATCTCTGTACATGTCATCACATATTATTGTCATTGTTCTCTGTACATGTCATCACATATTATTAATGCCATTGTTCTCTGTACATGTCATCACATATTAATGCCATTGTTCTCTGTACATGTCATCACATATTATTGTCATTGTTCTCTGTACATGTCATCACATATTAATGCCATTGTTCTCTGTACATGTCATCACATATTAAATGCCATTGTTCTCTGTACATGTCATCACATATTAATGCCACTGTTCTCTGTACATGTCATCACATATTAATGCCACTGTTCTCTGTACATGTCATCACATATTAATGCCATTGTTCTCTGTACATGTCATCACATATTAATGCCATTGTTCTCTGTACATGTCATCACATATTAATGCCATTGTTCTCTGTACATGTCATCATATATTAATGACATGTACATGTCATCACATATTAATGCCATTGTTCTCTGTACATGTCATCACATATTAATGTCATTGTTCTCTGTACATGTCATCACATATATTATTGTTCTCTGTACATGTCATCACATATTAATGCCATTGTTCTCTGTACATGTCATCACATATTAATGCCATTGTTCTCTGAACATGTCATCACATATTAATGCCATTGTTCTCTGTACATGTCATCACATATTAATGCCATTGTTCTCTGAACATGTCATCACATATTAATGCCATTGTTCTCTGTACATGTCATCACATATTAATGCCATTGTTCTCTGTACATGTCATCACATATTAATGCCATTGTTCTCTGTACATGTCATCACATATTAATGTCATTGTTCTCTGTACATGTCATCACATATTAATGTCATTGTTCTGTACATGTCATCACATATCAATGCCACATGTCATCACATATTAATGTCATTGTTCTCTGTACATGTCATCACATATTAATTCATTGTTCTCTTCTTCTTCGATCTCTCTGCCAATGGGTCGGATCAGGATGCGGATTGTCTCCATGAATTGCATAGTCTTTTGCAGACTCTCCATAGAGCTGTAGAGCTTTTCTTCCAGAAGTGTCTCGCTGTTCTCTTTGATTAGTGGAGCGAACGCTTCTGAAGAATATGTTCAGTATTCTGGTGGGGCACTCCACATTCATACCCTTCTGATTTCCCAACTTTCAGATAGCGATACATAAGTTGATGGAGACGGTTGTGCCCAGTCCTGAGTCTGAATAATGTGACCTGGCACTTTCTGTCAAGTTGGTGAATGGGGTCTTTGGGGTTATAGTTGCTATGATTTTCCCCCATTGATTGCAGACAGCTGCTTTGATGATTGTCTTCTATTCCTCGAAGGTCAATGGCAGAGACTCCTGAGGCATACTCAAACCTTTTGTTGCGAGTTCATCTGCACGCTCATTCCCATCAATCTGGCAGTATCCAGGTATCCATTGTAACAGCGTGCATTGTGTTGACTGACATAATTGTTGAAGAAATAGTGAAAGATGATTTAGCTGGCTTTCATTGGTTGTATTTAGCCCTATAGTATGGATTCAGCATCCGTGAAAATGGCTACCCTCACACTTTAAAGTCATCGATTATGCGGGGAGGATTGTTTCTGTAGGAATAGTAATAGTCCTTACGTTATCCACAGGGAAACAAATCACGCGGATTCGAGTCTAGTGAATGAGACGCTGATACACAAAATTTAAACAGTCTGTCCTGGCATAAAAATCACATCAACCCAAAAAGTATTTTGCTCTGTTGTCCACGGCAGAGAAAATTATAGCGATTCAGGTGGAGATTCCTAGACAATACCACCTGGCCACAAATTCGCTCACAGATTCGCTCACAAATTCGCTCACAAATTCGCTCACAGATTCGCTCAGAGATTCGCTCAAAGATTCTCTCACAGATTCGCTCACAGATTCGCTCACAAATTCGCTCACAGATTCGCTCACAGATTCGCTCACAGATTCGCTAACAGATTCGCTCACAGATTCGCTCACAGATTCGCTTCACCACACAGCTTATCATTAATTATGATCTCACACATCTGGTGCCCACGTGTCCCAACATAGACAACCATAGCACTAGTTAGAGGCGTGGGTGGACCTCGACGAAGAGAGACACTGAAATATTCAATTGATTTAATATAAATAATATGAATCAATAATTATAATGATTTAAATTTCCATTTGATTTATTCTGCGAACAATGGAACGAGTGTACTTTTACTTTGATAATAATAATAATAATAATAATAATAATAATAATAATAATAATAATAATAATAATAATAATAATAATAATAATAATAATAATAATAATTATAATAATAATGATAAATAATAATAATATTAATATTAATAATAATAATAATAATAATAATAATAATAATATAATAATAATAATAATAATTATAATAATTATAATAATGATGATAAATGATAATAATAATAATAATAATGATAATAATAAATATAATAATAACAATAATAATAATAATAATAATAATAATGATGATGATGATGATGATGACGAAGATGATTATGATGATGAAGAAAAAGAAGAAGAAGAAGAAGAAGAAGAAGAAGAAGAAGAAGAAGAAGAAGAAGAAGAAGAAGAAGAAGAAGAAGAAGAAGAAGAATATCTTACGCGCATTTAAGCATTACGTGATTATCGTACAAGATAAAGTACAAAAGACTAACATTGTTCTAGTACAAAACGTAATCATTGCAATGAATAATATTTCAAAAGAGCGGCGATGATAATGATGCTGGTGATGGTAGTGATAATAATTTTATAAAAATGGTAAAAATAATCTTTTATATCTTTTTTTTTTTCGTGTAAAAAAATGGGTCTTTTGGAACGTTTAGACATTTTGATGAGAGACAAAGTCATATTATCAGTTAAATCTGCCCCTATCCTTTTGAAATACCCCCATCCCCCACCCCCAGCTATTTTTACAATGTATCATTCTCAACTACTCAGACAGGTGTTGGGTTTGTTCATATGGAGGCATTGCTGTTTCAGCAGATTATGGTATAATGAAGTAAGTTGTTTACAGTCTTGTGGAATAAATACTTGTCTATTCAAGTCAATTTTTCGATTGACATAGTGCTTGGGAAATCGCAAACAGGGTATATGTATCTAGGTCTAAAGTGCCATAGGGTGAAACCTGGTGGATTTTACAACACGCTGACACACACACACACACACACACATCCACATATTCACACACACATACACACACATCGACACATTCGCACTCACACACACATGCACACGCACACACACACACACATCCATACATACGCAGGCACTGAGTCTTAAATATAAAAAGAATAGCCGCGTTTAATGACATGTAATGTGTTGTAGAAAAACAACAAACAAGTTGTAGGCCCATAATGTACATGTATCTCAAAGATTAACTAATTGTTACCTAAATCAGTGGTGTTGTTGTATTGGCCTGCATAGCCTGAATCTGCGGTGCTGTTGTATTGTTCTACATACCATGAATCTGTGGTGTTGTTGTATTGTCCTACAATCTGTGTTGTTCTTGTATCGTCCTACATAGCCTGAATCTGTGGTGTTGTTGTATTGACCTACATAGCTTGAATCTATGGTGTTGTTGTATTGGCCTACATAGCCTGAATCTGTGGTGTTGTTGTATTGACCTACATAGCCTGAATCTGTGGTGTTTTTGTATTGGCCTACATAGCCTGAATCTGGCAATCACAACGGTCCCTCTCTTTCTCTGTCTCGCTTTCTATATGTCTGTCAATGTGTGTCTGTCTCCCTCTCTCAGGCAATATGGTGTGCAAAGTAAGTATTGTCACCTTCTTCTATGAACAACCTTCACAATGATAAGCGTTTATCTTCAGCTTCAACCGATAAGCTAAGTGTCAGTTTAGTCAGCACTCTCTTGGTGCACACCCTTGTAGCTGATTAACAGAGTGTGTACGCTGTACGTGTAGTTATTTGTGTCTGTGAGAATATAATGTTAATACATGTACTGCTAATTATCACGACCTAGATGTATGTATCACATAGAACTCTTGCTTTGACTCCAAACCTTTGAACTCTATTCTCATTCACATGCATACAAAACATATAAAACAAGTACACTCAAACCTCGTGAAAGCATGTCCACCTTTTTTTAAAGGAGATTATTTATGTGCATGTAAATAATAACAATAATGTTACTTTGCACTTGTTTTCAAGCGCGTAGGTAGTACATGTACATATATTATCTCGCGATATGGCTCTGACGTGTGTGCGTGTGCCCGTAGTTGTATTGTTTTTATGTATGTATGAAACATGATTGAAATTGTATGAAAAGTATATGTATGCAGACACGTGTAATATATTCTGCAAGTATGATGGGCTGGTATCGCTGATAGGTTCGTTTTCTCCCCTTTCACCTACCCTTAACCTTGCCGTCTTACCTCTAAATCCACCCCTGCGATCACCGCATATGGTGGGAGGATTTAAATTTTTAATGAAACAAGGACGTATCAAGGATAGATTTAAGCATTACATTCAAACCTCGCTTTGCCGCCTCGTGCACTATACCACCATTCGTTTCACCTTTGTAAAGGTCAGACAGCATACAAAATCAATCAAATAATTGATATAACGCATTACGTCACCATCCGTCAATCATTTGGCGTGGATATTATATAATAACTACCGTACTATTATAGAGATCTGCCCCTTTCCCATTCTGTAGCATGGGTTGCTACTGTGCATTATGAGTTCACTTATGTTTCATAATACACCTCTACTGCTCTCACTTTCACTCCTTCAGCTATCAATTAATTCACCCTGAAATCACCACATTTATTTGTGGACCCAGCTTACAATGCATTATTGTTTCCTATTTCTTTCATTCATTTAATCTGTGCAGGTCGCTGGACCGACAACCAGTCCATCGGAAATGGTTGTTTACAGGACAGTCTGGGCATGTGATGTGTGAGAGATTAGATCTAATATGATAATAGGCCCTATTTTTATGGTTACAAGTCTAGATCTAGTTTCCTTCAATGTCCAATGAAAAGATACACATCAAACTCACCTACAAGTAAACGTTTGATACTGGAATGTATCTTCATCAAAGGGCAAGAGAACAACAGACAGTGTGCTTCGTGAGCTTGAAGTGTAGATCTAGATCTAGATCTAGTCTCTTGACACTTGATACATGCAACCTATTTTCAAAATCGCAGGTTTCGTTACACTCTTCCTGGTCAGAGGATTTAAAACATGTAAAAGCAGTAGAATGCCTTGCCATTTTTCGAATGAGCTCAACGCAAAGTGAAAAAATAATAACAGTCAACAAAATCTAAGTCTTCTTCCAGGCATGGGATATATTTTATATAATATATATATGCTCCATTGAACACAAAGAAAGACAAATTCAAACTTGTCTGTTTCTACTTTTTAACTCCCCACAGGTTTGAAAGAAATAGATGAACATCATCTTCAGTTGGTATGTTCAGGCCAAATTACCGAAAACATTTATGTATACTGAAATCATTAAAAACGAACCGCTACATATCACTTAAAAGTGTTGAGAGTAAACATGGAACCAAAGTTAAGGCATTAGCCAGTAGAACCAATCTACTGCAAATAGTATCCACTTTCTGATATGAATTCATAACATTTTTACGCATCTTAAAGATTTTGGGCATGAATATTTGTTAGTGATAGGGGTATCGACAAATAACGACACTTAAAGAAGAGGTGTTTTAAGCGTTATCAATTTCAAGTGTGTCTTTCTTGTTGAACGTCAATGTACCCTCATCATCGGCGTCTCATACCATTGTATAGTCTCTGAAAGAATATAATATAATATATGGTATGTTATAGTCTCTGAAAGAATATAATATAATATATGGTACGTTATAGTCTCTGAAAGAATATAATATAATATATGGTATGTTATAGTCTCTGAAAGAATATAATATAATATATGGTGTCTTTCTTGTTGAACGTCAATGTACCCTCATCATCGGCGTCTCATACCATATAACTATAGTCTCTGAAAGAATATAATATAATATATGGTATGTTATAGTCTCTGAAAGAATATAATATAATATATGGTATGTTATAGTCTCAGAAAGAATATAATATAATATATGGTATGTTATAGTCTCTGGAAGAATATAATATAATATATGGTATGTTATAGTCTCTGAAAGAATAATATAATTAGTCTTTATTAGTGGAGTTGTCAATTATTGTCATATTTCGCCTATAATATATGGTATGTTATAGTCTCTGAAAGAATATAATATAATATATGGTATGTTATAGTCTCTGAAAGAATATAATATAATATAATAAATGGTATGTTATAGTCTCGGAAAGAATATAATATAATATATGGTATGTTATAATCTCGGAAAGAATATAATATAATATAATATATGGTATGTTATAGTCTCGGAAAGAATATAATATAATATAATACAATATGTGTCGTATGTTATAGTCTCAGAAAAATATAATATAATATAATACATGGTATGTTATAATCTCTGAAAAAATTTAATATAATATAATATATGGTATGTTATAGTCTCTGAAAGAATATAATATGATATAATATATGATATGTTATAGTCTCTGAAAGAAAATAATATAATAATGTAATATGTGTGGTATGTTATAGTCTGTGAAAGAATATAATACAATATAATATGTGTGGTATGTTATTCCATTCTGCGATGAGCTCTTGCTCCAATCCCTGCACATCATTGATGACAGGCTGGTGTGCACTTCGTCTGTGTTCATCCCATGCGCGGTCTACCAGGTTCATGTCAGGAGACTTAGCCGCCCAATCTATAACACAAAACGGCGGCTCGCACTAATTAATTCCTCGTGATGTTTGCAGTTTGTGGCATTGCATTGTCATGCTGAAAAATTAGCAGACCGTCGCGGTTCTCAAAATAAAACAAAACAAAAACAAAAACAAACAAAAACAAAAAAAAACAAAAAAAGCAATTTAAAAGAAAAAGAAAAAAACAGAAAAGGCCCAGACAATTTGTCGCAGCACTTCTTTTACATGACATTTGCTCGACACATGAACATGTGTTTGGTGGTTGTACAAAAACCCATGCCAGACATGAACATGTGTTTGGTTGTTGTACAAAAACCCATGCCAAACATGAATATGTGTTTAGTGGTTGTACAAAAACCCATGCCAAACATGAACATGTGTTTGGTGGTTGTACAAAACCCATGCCAGACATGAACATGTGTTTGGTGGTTGTACAAAAACCCATGCAAGACATGAACATGTGTTTAGTGGTTGTACAAAAACCCATGCCAAACATGAACATGTGTTTGGTGGTTGTACAAAAATCCATGCAAGACATGAACATGTGTTTGGTTGTTGTACAAAAACCCATGCCAAACATGAACATGTGTTTGGTTGTTGTACAAAAAACCCATCCCAGACATGAACAAGTGTTTGGTGGTTGTACAAAAACCCATCCAGACATGAACATGTGTTTAGTGGTTGTACAAAAACCCATGCCAGACATGAACATGTGTTTGGTGGTTGTACAAAAACCCATGCCAGACATGAACAAGTGTTTGGTTGTTGTACAAAAAACCATGCCAGATATGAACATGTGTTTGGTGGTTGTACAAAAATCCATCCCAGACATGAACAAGTGTTTGGTGGTTGTACAAAAACCCATCCCAGACATGAACATGTGTTTGGTTGTTGTACAAAAACCCATCCCAGACATGAACATGTGTTTGGTGGTTGTACAAAAACTCATGCCAGACATGAACATGTGTTTGGTGGTTGTACAAAAACCCATGCCAGATATGAACATGTGTTTGGTGGTTGTACAAAACCCATGCCAGACATGAACGCTTCCTCTTTCATACCTGCTGTGCAGAATGACGCAAGCATTTCCATATATCCTGAGACGGCCATCAATGTATGGCGCGGGTCTCAAAACGTCGACGATTGAGCCTCACTAAGATGGAATGATGACATTCATATTATGTATTGAAACATGCCTGGTCACTATTCCGTCCGTAGCATCCCAACATTCTTGAATTAATAATCGTGGCACGCCAATGACAACTAAAGACATTGTGTTTTTAATGACTGCTAATACTAGTATACATTCGATACATATCTTAGTGTGTTTTAATGATTGCTAGTACTTGTATACATTCGATACATGTCTTAGTATGTTTTAATGACTGCTAGTACTAGTATACATTCGATACATGTCTTAGTGTGTTTTAATGATTGCTAGTACTTGTATACATTCGATACATGTCTTAGTATGTTTTAATGACTGCTAGTACTAGTATACATTCGATACATGTCTTAGTGTGTTTTAATGACTGCTAGTACTAGTATACATTCGATACATGTCTTAGTATGTTTTAATGACTGCTAGTACTAGTATACATTCGATACATGTCTTAGTGTGTTTTAATGACTGCTAGTACTAGTATACATTCGATACATGTCTTAGTGTGTTTTAATGACTGCTAGTACTAGTATACATTCGATACATGTCTTAGTGTGTTTTAATGACTGCTACTACTAGTATACATTCGATACATATCTTAGTATGTTTTAATGACTGCTAGTACTAGTATACATTCGATACATGTCTTAGTGTGTTTTAATGATTGCTAGTACTTGTATACATTCGATACATATCTTAGTGTGTTTTAATGATTGCTAGTACTTGTATACATTCGATACATCTCTTAGTATGTTTTAATGACTGCTAGTACTAGTATACATTCGATACATATCTTAGTGTGTTTTAATGATTGCTAGTACTAGTATACATTCGATACATGTCTTAGTATGTTTTAATGACTGCTAGTACTAGTATACATTCGATACATGTCTTAGTGTGTTTTATTGACTGCTAGTACTAGTATACATGTGATACATATCTTAGCGTGTTTTAATGACTGCTAGTACTAGTATACATTCGATACATATCTTAGTGTGTTTTAATGACTGCTAGTACTAGTATACATTCGATACATGTCTTAGTGTGTTTTAATGACTGCTAGTACTAGTATACATTCGATACATGTCTTAGTGTGTTTTAATGACTGCTAGTACTAGTATACATTCGATACATATCTTAGTGTGTTTTAATGACTGCTAGTACTAGTATACATTGATACATATCTTAGTGTGTTTTAATGACTGCTAGTACTAGTATACATTCAATACATATCTTAGTGTGTTTTAATGACTGCTAGTACTAGTATACATTCAATACATATCTTAGTGTGTTTTAATGACTGCTAGTACTAGTATACATTCAATACATATCTTAGTGTGTTTTAATGACTGCTAGTACTAGTATACATTCAATACATATCTTAGTGTGTTTTAATGACTGCTAGTACTAGTATACATTCAATACATATCTTAGTGTGTTTTAATGACTGCTAGTACTAGTATACATTGATACATGTCTTAGTGTGTTTTAATGACTGCTAGTACTAGTATACATTGGATACATGTCTTAGTGTGTTTTAATGACTGCTAGTACTAGTATACATTGGATACATGTCTTAGTGTGTTTTAATGACTGCTAGTACTAGTATACATTGGATACATATCTTACTGTGTTTTTAATGACTGCTAGTACTAGTATACATTCGATACATATCTTAGTGTGTTTTAATGACTGCTAGTACTAGTATACA
This sequence comes from Doris montereyensis, assembly GCA_037039925.1. Taxonomy (NCBI): domain Eukaryota; kingdom Metazoa; phylum Mollusca; class Gastropoda; order Nudibranchia; family Dorididae; genus Doris; species Doris montereyensis. The sequence goes on from JAXRKP010000528.1 coordinate 71,708, forward strand.
TTGGATACGATACATGTCTTAGTGTGTTTTAATGACTGCTAGTACTAGTATACATTCGATACATCGTCTTAGTGTGTTTTTTTAATGACTGCTAGTACTAGTATACATTCGATACATGTCTTAGTGTGTTTTTAATGACTGCTAGAACTAGTATACATTCAATACATGTCTTAGTGTGTTTTTAATGATTGCTAGAACTATTATACATTCAATACATGTCTTAGTGTGTTTTAATGATTGCTAGAACTATATACATTCAATACATGTCTTAGTGTGTTTTTAATGATTGCTAGAACTAGTATACATTCAATACATGTCTTAGAGTGTGTTTTAATGACTGCTAGAACTATATACATTCAATACATATCTTAGAGTCTTTTTAATGACTGCTAGTACTAGTATACATTGGATACATATCTTAGTGTGTGTTTTAATGACTGCTAGTACTAGTATACATTGGATACATATCTTAGTGTGTTTTAATGACTGCTAGTACTAGTATACATTGGATACATATCTTAGTGTGTTTTAATGACTGCTAGTACTAGTATACATTCGATACATGTCTTAGTGTGTTTGTAATGACTGCTAGTACTAGTATACATTCGATACATGTCTTAGTGTGTTTTAAATGACTGCTAGTACTAGTATACATTGGATACATGTCTTAGTGTGTTTTTAATGACTGCTAGTACTAGTATACATTCGATACATGTCTTAGTGTGTTTTAATGATTGCTAGAACTATAATACATTCGATACATGTCTTAGTGTGTTTTAATGACTGCTAGTACTAGTATACATTCGATACATGTCTTAGAGTGTTTTTAATGACTGCTAGTACTAGTAATACATTCGATACATGTCGTCTTATTGTGTTTTAATGACTGCTAGTACTAGTATACATTGGATACACGTCTTAGTGTGTTTTAATTTTAATGATACATGCTGTGTTTTTAATGACTACATTCGATACATTCGATACATGTCTTAGTGTGTTTTTAATGACTGCTAGTACTAGTATACGATACATGTCTTAGTGTGTTTTAAATGACATTAGTACCAGTATACACAATACATGTCTTAGTGTGTTTTTTAATGACTGCTAGTACTAGTATACATTGGATACACGTCTAAGTGTGTTTGTAATGACTGCTAGTACTAGTATACATTCGATACATGTCTTAGTGTGTTTTAATGACTGCTAGTACTAGTATACATTGATACATATCTTAGTGTGTTTTAATGACTGCTAGTACTAGTATACATTCGATACATATCTTAGTGTGTTTTAATGACTGCTAGTATTAGTATACATTCGATACATATCTTAGTGTGTTTTAATGACTGCTAGTACTAGTATACATTCGATACTTATGTGTTCTTATTGTGTTTTAATGACTGCTAGTACTTGTATACATTGGATACACGTCTTAGTGTGTTTTTTACCTCACCTGTACTTGTAATAAAAGATGAGATTGTAGAAATGTTTAGGTCTGTTTCGAAGCACGGGTGGATTTACTATACGGACAGGCCAATGTCCTCCTGTCGATGAACATTTTAATCACCAATATTAAATGCATATTCATATAACTCTAAAATGAAAACAGTACAAATGTATAAATAAAATGATGTTGAAACCTTCAGTGCTAGTTCTAAATGGACTGTATTAGTACAATTAGTATCAATAATGGAACACTTCCTTTCTAACAATTTGTCCGGATTATCGATTCACTGATCAAATGGACTCATATTTGAATAAAAGATGCATGGTCAAATGTTTAGGTCTCTCTCTCACTCTCTGGATTTCTCTCTCTCAGGCCAATCTCTCTCTCTCTCTCTCTCTCTTTTAATCTCTCTCTCTCTCTCTCATCTCTCTCTAAAATTCAAATCTCTCTCTCTCTCTCTGTTCTCTCTCTCTCTCTCTCTCTTCTCTGGTTCTGTCTCTCTCTCTCTCTCTCTCTATTCATATAACTCTAAAAATGAAAATTTGTCCAAATCTCTCTCTCTCTCTCTCTCTCTCTCTCTCTCTCTCAAGGCTGTCTCTCTCTCTTCTCTCTCTCTTCTCTCTTCTCTCTCTCTCTCTCTCTCTCTCTCTCTCTCTCTCTCTCTCTCTCTCTCTCTCTCTCTCTCTCTCTCTCTCTCTCTCTCTCTCTCTCTCTCTCTCTGACTCTCTCTTTCTCTCTCAAGCTCTCTCTCTCTCTGTCTCTCTCTCTCTCTCTCTCTCTGGCTCTCTCTCTCTCTCTCTCTCTCTCTCTCTCTCTCTCTCTCTCTCTCTCTCTCTCTCTCTCTCTCTCTCTCTCTCTCTCTCTCTCTCTCTCTCTCTCTCTCTCTCTCTCTCTCTCTCCTCTCTCCCATCTCCATCTCCATCTCCCTCTCTTCCTCTCTCTCTCTCTCTCTCTCTCTCTCTCTCTCTCTCTCTCTCTCTCTCTCTCTCTCTCTCTCTCTCTCTCTCTCTCTCTCTCTCTCTCTCTCTCTCTCTCTCTCTCTCTCTCTCTCTCTCTCTCTCTCTCTACACTACACGACTATCTATTACTGCTACACCAATAATAGTAATAACATTGATTTTTTTTCAATGTGGCGTGTCGTTACAAGGCCTACAACTGTATTTTTACTATTACTTTGGAAAAAGACAAACACTGAGGCAAGGGGTGTGTCGGAAGTGAAGGTAATGGCATAAGATAATAGGAAAGCCCCCATACGGAGAAAGAGGAGACAAATATAAAGAATAAAGTGGGGGGAGGAAATCCTGGCCACTATGGGGATCGAACACGTGATGGGTGCCGACGCAGAGATAGCGAAGTCGGTCCACATGGTGCCCAGGATGTTTTTCTGTCTATTCCTTGTATTTGTCTCGTCTTTGTTCCTATGAGGCTTTCATATTATCTTACGTCATTACCTTTGCTATGACATTAGCGCTCTTCCCTGCTCTTGGTATAACATTTGGGACTTGAAGTAAGAAAGCGAAATTCTTTGGTTTGAGCATCGTTTAATAATATTTGTACCGTCGGTGGCCGAGTTGTTAGGCTGCGTGAATGGGGATCATGATGTCCTTTGTTTGAATCCTAACAAAGCTAGGTCTGTCGTTGTGTTACTTAGGAAAGACACTTGATACTTGATTTTGATTTTTTTTAGTTAATGTGTCTATGTCACGGTTTCTCATTTTCGCCTCCTCCCTCTCCAATGTTTTGTGTGTGTGTGTGTGTGTGTGTGTGTGTGTGTGTGTGTGTGTACGTTCATCCTCAACTTCCTCAAAATCCTCCTTCTTTACTTTTTCTTCAATTACTTTCGAATTCTCAGATGGAGGAGACTTAACTACTGATATGTCCTTCCCCTTTCCTTTCACCCTTTACCTGTGTGTTGTATTGCTGTTTCCTCTTAATTCACCCTGAAATCACCGTATATGATGGACGCGGTAAATTTCAATCAATCACTCAATCAACCTGAGATTAGAGCTAGTGGGGAGAGAGAGAGAGAGAGAGAGAGAGAGAGAGAGAGAGAGAGAGAGAGAGAGAGAGAGAGAGAGATGGAGCTACTGATAGATGGTGAAAGAGAGACAGACAGACAGACAGACAGACGGACAGACAGACAGACAGAGACAGAGACAGAGAAACAGACAGACAGACAGACAGACAGAGACAAATAAGCTGCTAAATGGTATGGCTGAATTGACGAAAGAAAAAGACGAGTCGGGTGGCTGTGATAGACTGTTAGCGGACTATTTAGACTATTTCGAACAGTTGCGTGTTCGGTTTATCGAAGCATAAACTCTCTATATTGTGGTAGTTGGTCTTGAAAATTAGGTATGGGATCCGAAATCGGGAATTTCGGATTATGGGGTGCAAATAAAGAAGAAAAAATCCGTCCCCACTCATCTGTTCGAATTATCGAGACGTGACTGTATATACATTTCATACTGACACGGACTAATTGGATTTTGGAAAGTGGATGTACTTCGAAAGATATATGAATCAAAATTACATATTCATACATTTTATACTACTACACATGCCTATATAATGTATGGAGGCGTTACTGTTCCAACAGATAATGGCAATATGAACAAAAAAATGGTATTCAATGAGAAAATTGAACAAACAAAAAATGGATGAGGACAAACGATTTTGTTTCTTTTTAATGAGATTCAACACGCTTAGTAGAACTTAGTATGTTTGATAGTGTTCCATCTGCTGTTGATTTCATTCCCATATCAGTCAGCACCTGAAACCTATTCTTCAAGCTTGTCATAAAAGTGTTGGCTGTATTAGGATCTTTGAGTTTGTCCATGTAGCGTTCTCTGCCTTTTCCTGTTGTATTTGCTTTTGTCAGTTTGATTTTTAGATTTGCAACCACTAGATGGTGGTCACTTCCAACGTCAGCTCCTCTTTTTACTTTCACATCAAGAAGGATCTTCTCCATGTTCCATTTATGAGAAGATGATCGAGCTAGTTTCTATCCTTTCTATTTCGTGAACATCATGTAAGGTTGTGAATCTTCTTATGAGAAAACAAATTTCCACCAATAACAAAATCGTTAGTGTTGTAAAAGTCCAATAATCTTTCTCCTTTGTCATTTATAACGCCACATCCTTCTTTTCCCATAGCTCTTTCATTTGTGCTATTGTTGCAACCAACCTTTGCATTTAGGTCGCCCATTTTCATTTTTGGTATTTTCTCCAATTCAGACGTTAATTGGTCGTAAAAATAACTTTGTCTTCTTCCTTACTTTCGTTTGGGGGGGCTGCTGTAATATTGTATAATCGAAACGTTGACATGCTTTCCTTTCATTCTTATCTTTCTTTATCAATCTGTTGTTAATGGGTTTCCATTCCATCATATTTTTCCTTTCCTTTCTTCAATATAACCGCTACAGCCTCTGGGTGTTGGTTATCATCATTTCCAGAATAGAGAACAGTTTCACCTGAGTTTGTTTTTATCTTTCCAGCTGCTGTCCATTTGCATCCATTGATGCCTAGAATATCTAAACTGTAGCACCTCATTTCTAATGTTATTTGTGCTAATTTACCGGTGCTGTTCATGGTTCTAACATTCCAGAACCCTACTTTGGTCTTACATTTTGTGGCGACCAGATCTCCCGTACTCCTGTCAGTAGCTTCCTGGCGGCTCTCATTACTGCCATTCATACAAGTATCTTGCGATGGCTCTGAAATCCCGCTGCTCGCCCTTGTGATATTATTTTCTTTCATTGCTGTTTCCGTAACATAATGGGTTTTTTTATAGGGTTGGGTTGTTAGCTTGTCAGAGTGTTAGTACAAGAAACTATCCAGGTTTGTATACTGTATGCCCCCTGGAGTTGCGAAGGACTTTGAATGAAATTGCCTGCTGGGGGATAAAAGATGTACAGTAAGTGAGGCTGCACTTGTACTTGGGATACGGACTATAAATCCCTATTCATCATTGTCTCTATCTCTAAGTCAGTGTAAAAATACAACGATCAATACTAAGCTAACGATATTCAATAAACTGGCACTAACGAATGTGGTAAACCATCCAAAGTGTATCAACAAGGCGTCTATCAACAGAGGAGCTACAAAGTCAAACACCGCTGGAGCCGTCATCAGTATGGAAGCATTGGCAGACGCGTATTTCTTACCAAATAACAAGGCTATTGCTGCCAGGTGTACGTTATAAACTGATCCAGCACAACTTCCGTAAACCAAGGTCGCAGATAGAAACACGTAACGGTTTACCATGGGCGCGAAATAATACATAGAGTTTACAACGACGACAGCGGAAGTCATAGAAATTAGACTCGTTTTAAGGCCAACTTTGTCAATCAAAAGTCCCCAACCGAACCTTGCCAAAGTACTGACAATGATCAACGTAGTGCCGATATCTGTCAGGAAGTGGTCATCGTGGATCCAAATCTGACCGTAGCTCTTGTAGTAGTTTGTGAGAAGAAGGAAAGTGGTGTATCCTGCGAAAAACGAAAACCACACAATGTAAAAGAAGCGAGTTTTCAACATTTCCGTGGGCGAGTAATTATTCATTTCCTTGGTTGCATCGCTAGATGTATTATTCAGGTGTGTCGCATCCGTAGATGTATTATTCAGGTGTGTCGCATCGGTATATTATTCAGGTGTGTCGCATCGGTAGATGTATTATTCAGGTGTGTCGCATCGGTAGATGTATTATTCAGGTGTGTAGCATCGGTCGGAATTTCTGTATCTTTTTCACTTCCTTCATTGTTGTCTACTGATGCATTTCTCAGACTGATAGCTGTTGTAAACAGGCTGGCGGATGCGTTAAACTGTAACAACAGAAAGCCAATAATTAAAAGGAGAGTGAAAAAACTGCAAAAACCAAAAACATGGAAGGAACTTTGTCCAACACGTGTTTCTGTGTAAAGAAAGTCATAGATCCGAGGTTGAGCCGTGGAATTTCGTTGTTTGGGTTCGTGTACCACGTCAGTCCCCAATTTATTGCAAGCGCTCCCATAGCAAAAGAACACTGGAAAAGAGACGTGAGTAAGCCCATATCTTTGTTAGCTTGTTCCACGATCAGTTGGAATCCATTGGCATAAAAGAGGCCAGTTCCAAAGCCAAATGATGCTCCTAGTGTGATCACTAGCAGGAGGAACGACTTCTGAACAGCTAAGTGAGCAAGGAATAAAGATACTGCTATGATAACTAGACTGGCTACAAGACTCCATCTTCTGTCGACGTATTTCTGCAAAACCGTTCCGTAAACGAACATGCCAACCGCATCGGTCACCGTGCACACAGACAATAGCCAAGGTCCCTGTACGCCTACATCCGTGTCCAGGTGTGAGACGATGTAAGAATGTGTGTACACTGAAAGATTGCCCCAGAACCACGGCAATCCACAAGGCATGTTGATGAACATACATCCTAACACGGTGGTAATTTTCACCAAGTTCCATCCTTTCATTGAATTCATGGGTGTTGTACACAAAAAACAACTATTCCTGAATCTGATAGGCGAAGTTATAATCACTTTGTATAAAATGTATATTCATATATAATATCACACTACGCTCACATCTAGTTGAAATAAGAAAGAGACTCGGAAAATATAACTCCTGGTGAGGGCTGGTTGTATTGAGGACAATATCCTACATTCTGACTTTCCTCATCACCAGAGAGACTTTGGGACATCCGGTGGCACAGTCTTTTTATCCAATGAAATGTTGAATCATTTTCCTGTTCACACCATTATCGGTGTCGTTAAGGTCATCAGTTCCTGAGTTTGCATCTTATTAAGGCGATGAGAACACTTTTGTCTCGGTTTAGAACTTATCAGAAGCAGTCGTTTGCCATTGTCAACTATTGTGCTCACTGGCTTCAATACAAATCATGTCTAGATAAGCTATCTCTTTAACGCATTTATTGCCAAAAACAGACATTGAGAATTAGCAAAGCAAAGTTTGTGAAGCATCCCGCATGAATAATTAAAACGTGTATAGTAGATCCCATAGTTTGTAAGTGCAGTAATTCTTTCCTATATTAACATGTTTTTCCCTGCGCTGTTCACTTGCTGTGTCCTCGCGTTTGCCCGGATATTGTTTGAAATTGTTATTTTAATTCTCACTTCGATTATCCTCTCCTCCCCCCCCCCTCTCCACCTCCCCCCCCTTTATTCTAAACTTTAAGTCTTTTATTTGATTTGTTCCCCATAATGAATGACTGTGTTACACATTAAAGTAGCCAACCTGTGTGTTCGTTTTATATATAGAAGAGAAGGAAAATTTCAGAGACTTTTAACCTACATGACTTACATCAATTTATGTTCATAACCACTGTCGGTTTAGACTTTGTTATTGGGCTAGTTATCCTGCTTTGACGAAACCCATACAAACAATCCTTTTTAATAAACATAATGTTTTTAATAATCGTAAATGTTACCAAGTTTTAGATTACATGCTGCTTTTCTCTAAAGAAGAACCGACTTGGATTAACCGGGTTTCTTCGATGTAAACTCGGCTTTTTTTTGCTTTTTGTTTTAGACTTCGACATCATAATTTATGCCTTTTTGCATTGTATCCTTTGACCTCGATCACACACGCTTCTAGTCGGACAACGGAACATTAAACAATTGTCATAAAAGAAAGCAAATGGCGTCCTCATTTACCTCGCAAATGAAATTAAAACAACTTTAAACATCATGGTATTCTATCAGCCTGAAATGTGCATTTTAATACTGATAGATATTATTAGTATCAACAAAAGACTAAAGACTGGCAACTCAAACCTGTAGGGAAGAGTTGTTTTCTGTGACGTCTTGGCGGAATCTGTAGAGTACCAAATACACCAACAATTAATACCAGAGCTCTCTCTCTCTCTCTCTCTCTCTCTCTCTCTCTCTCTCTCTCTCTCTCTCTCTCTCTCTCTCTCTCTCTCTCTATATATATATCTATGTCGGTCTTGCACTCCTGCTTCTTCTATTCTCATTATCTAAATCACTGTTATAAATGTAATCCACAGCCAGCCGTTTGGAAACGTATCTGCCAGTATACTTTACATAATAGACATGTAAATGTGTATGTGCATGCCTTGTTCTCTGTCATTTTAATTCCATTTACCTATTAATTGTCACTGCAAGCATTTATTTAAATGCGACAATCTGGCTCATTCATCTTTCGCTAGACACGGTGGCAACATTTTGCAAAGTGATAATGTTATTCGTTTCTCCGACAACATAAATCCAGAAACATTTTATATTTCCTATGTTGCTGAAAGGGAGGAGGCCGATGGAACTGCTCATCAGGGGATTTCCCGATGCTTTATAATCTGGTCATCAGGGATTTCACGATGCTTTATAATCTGGTCATCAGGGGATTTCACGATGCTTTATAATCTGCTCATCAAGGGATTTCACGATGCTTTATAATCTCTTCATCAAGGGATTTCACAATACTTTATAATCTGGTCAGCAAGGGATTTCACGATGCTTTATAATCTGGTCATCAGATTTCGATACTTTATAATCTGGTCATCAAGGGATTCCACGATTCTTTATAATCTGGACATCAAGGATTTCACGATACTTTATAATCTAGTCATCAAGGGATTTCACGACAATTTATAATCTGGTCATCAAGGGATTTCACGATAATTTATAATCTGGTCATCAAGGATTTCACGATACTTTATAATCTGGTCATCAAGGTATTTCACGATGCTTTATAATCTGGTGATCAGGGGATTTCACGATACTTTATAATCTGGTCATCAGGGGATTTCACGATACTTTATAATCTAGTCATCAAGGGATTTGACGATGCTTTATAATCTGGTCATCAAGGGATTTCACGATACTTTATAATCTGGTGGATTTCACGATGCTTTATAATCTGGTCATCAAGGGATTTCACGATACTTTATAATCTGCTCATCAAGGGATTCCACGATGCTTTATAATCTGGACATCAAGGGATTTCACGATACTTTATAATCTAGTCATCAATGGATTTCACGACAATTTATAATCTGGTTATCAAGGGATTTCACGATAATTTATAATCTGGTCATCAAGGGATTTCACGATACTTTATAATCTGGTCATCAAGGGATTTCACGATACTTTATAATCTGGTCATCACGGATTTCACGATACTTTATAATCTGGTCATCAGGGGATTTCACGATACTTTATAATCTGGTCATCAAGGGATTTGACGATGCTTTATAATCTGGTCATCAAGGGATTTTACTTTATAATCTGGTCATCAAGGATTTCACGATGCTTTATAATCTGGTCATCAAGGGATTTCACGATACTTTATAATCTTTCAAGGGATTCCAGTTTAAGACATCAAGGGATTTCACGATACTTTAAACAACAACAACAACAACTACAACAACAACAACAACATCACATCTGGTTATCAAGGACATAAAAATACCCGCTTCTAATCGAGTAATTAATGTCAGTTTTGTATCTTAAAAACAGTATAAATTTTCACGTCTAGTAATTAATGTAAGTTTTTATATCTTAACATACACGGATCTTTATGTCTAGTAATTAATCACGTTCCAGTATCACGTAATAATTAAATTAATGAAAGTGTTATAATCTACTGATAAATTGTTACTTTCTGTATCTACTGATTAATGTTACGTTCCGTATCTACTGATTAATATTACTTTATGTATCAAACTGAATTTCTGTATCTAATACTTTTGTATCTCTGAATATAACTGATTGCTGTTACATTTTATCCATTAAGTTACTTTTTAATTGATTAATGTTCATGTATCTAATTAATGTTACTTTATTGTAATGTTACTTTATGTCTATTGATTACATGTACTAACATTAATGTTACTTTATGTACTTATTGAACAACATCATGTATCTACTGATTAATGTTACTATGTATCTACTGATTAATGTTACTTTCTGTATCGAGTGATTAATGTTACTTTGTGTATCTACTGATTAAAACAGTGTAAATTGATTAATGTTACTTTAGTAATTGATTAATGTTACTTTATGTATCTACTATTAATGTTACATGCTGATTAAGTCTTTTGATTATTGTTATTTTATGTTCCTATTGATTAATGTTACGTAATGTATCTAAATTAATGTTACTTTCTGTATCTATTGATTAATGTTACTTTCTGTATCTACTGATTAATGTTACGTTATGTACCTATTGATTAATGTTACTTTATGTATCTACTGATTACTGTTAATTTCTGTATCTACTGATTAATGTTACTTTTTGTATCTACTGATTACTGTTACTTTCTGTCTACTGATTAATGTTACTTTATGTATCTACTCATTAATGTTACTTTCTGTACCTATTGATTAATGTTACTTTATGTATCTACTGATTAATGTTACTTTCTGTATCTACTGATTAATGTTACTTTATGTATCTACTGATTAATATTACTTTCTGTATTACTGATTAATGTTACTTTATACCTACTGATTAATGTTACTTTCAATATTATCTGATTGTTTGTTACTTTCTGTATCTAGTGGATTAATGTTACTTTATCTACTCATTAATGTTACTTTCTGTATCTTATTGATTATTGTTACTTTCTCTATCTATTGATTAATGTTACTTTATGTATGTACTCTGATTAATTTTACTTTTGATTGATTAATGTTACTTATGTATCTACTCATTAATGTTACTTGATTAATGTACTGTATCTATTGATTATTGTATCTAGTGATTAATGTTACTTTCTGATATCTATTAATGTTAGGTTTTGTATCTATTGATTAGTGTAGGTTTATCTTTATGTATCTACTCATTAATGTTACTTTCTGTATATTATTGATTATTGTTATTTTATGTACCTATTGATTAATGTTACTTTATGTATCTACTCATTAATGTTACTTTCTGTACTTATTGATTAATGTTACTTTATGTACCTATTGATTAATGTTACTTTATGTATCTACTCATTAATGTTACTTTCTAGTGTAGGTTTTGATTAATGTTATAAATGTTACTTTATGTACCTATTGATTATAGGTTTCTTATCTAGTTTAGTGTATCTACTGATTACTGGTTTTTTCTGTATCTACTGATTAAAGTCACTTTATCTACCTACTGATTACTGCTACTTTCTGTATCTACTGATTACTATATTACTTTCAATGTACCTATTGATTAATGTTACTTTCTGTATCTAGTGTTTAATTACTTTTACTAGCTTTCTGTATCTAGTTATTAATGTTACTGTCTGTATCTACTGATTAATGTCACTTTCTAGTGATTATAGGTTTATTATACTGATTACTGTTAGGTTTCTATACCTAGTGATTAATGTTACTTTCAATTATTAACTGATTACAGTTAGGTTTCTTATATCTAGTCAGGATTAGTGTGTTTACTTATCTAGTGATATTATTATATCTGATTACTGTTAGGTTTCTATATCTAGTGATTAATGTTTCTATATCTAGTGATCAACTATTTACTGTTATGTTTCTGTATCTACTGATTAATTTTACTCTTTCTATATCTGCTGATTAATGTTATTTTCTAGTATATTATTATACTGATTAGTGTAGGTTTCTATATCTAGTGATCAATATTATTATACTGATTAATGATACTTTCTATATCTAATGCTTCCTAGTTATGTTTCTATATCTATTGATTAATATTAGGTTTCTGTATCTACTGATTAATGTTACTTTCTAGTGATATTTCTATATCTATTGATCAGTGTAGGTTTTTATATCTAGTGATTAGTGTAGGTTTCTATATCTATTGATTAGTGTAGGTTTCTATATCTAGTGTTTAGTGTAGGTTTCTATATCTAGTGTTTAGTGTAGGTTTCTATATCTATTGTTTAGTGTAGGTTTCTATATCTAGTGATTAGTGTAGATTTCTATATCTAGTGTTTAGTGTAGGTTTCTATATCTAGTGATTAGTGTAGGTTTCTATATCTAGTTATTAGTGTAGGTTTCTATATTTAGTGATTAGTGTAGGTTTCTATATCTAGTGATTAGTGTAGGTTTCTATATCTAGTGATTAGTGTAGGTTTCTATATCTAGTGATCAATGTAGGTTTCTATATCTAGTGATCAATGTAGGTTTCTATATCTAGTGATTAGTGTAGGTTTCTATATCTAGTGTTTAGTGTAGGTTTCTATATCTAGTGATTAGTGTAGGTTTTTATATCTAGTGATTAGTGTAGGTTTCTATATCTAGTGATTAGTGTAGGTTTCTATATCTAGTGATTAGTGTAGGTTTCTATATCTAGTGATTAGTGTAGGTTTCTATATCTAGTGATCAATGTAGGTTTCTATATCTAGTGATTAGTGTAGGTTTCTATATCTAGTGATCAGTGTAGGTTTCTATATCTAGTGATCAGTGTAGGTTTCTATATCTAGTGATCAATGTAGGTTTCTATATCTAGTGATGAATGTAGGTTTCTATATCTAGTGATGAATGTAGGTTTCTATATCTAGTGATTAGTGTAAGTTTCTATATCTAGTGATTTGTAGGTTTCTATGATCAGTGTAGGTATATCTAGTGATCAATGTAGGTTTCTATATCTAGTGATCAATGTAGGTTTCTATATCTAGTGATCAGTGTAGGTTTCTATATCTAGTGATCAATGTAGGTTTCTATATCTAGTGATTAGTGTAGGTTTCTATATCTAGTGATTAGTGTAGGTTTCTATATCTAGTGATCAATGTAGGTTTCTATATCTAGTGATAGTGTAGGTTTCTATATCTAGTGATTAGTGTTTCTATATCTAGTGATTAGTGTAGGTTTCTATATCTAGTGATCAGTGTAGGTTTCTATATCTAGATGATCAGTGTAGGTTTCTATATCTAGTGATCAGTGTAGGTTTCTATATCTAGTGATCAGTGTAGGTTTCTATATCTAGTGATCAGTGTAGGTTTCTATATCTAGTGATCAGTGTAGGTTTCTATATCTAGTGATTAGTGTAGGTTTCTATATCTAGTGATTAGTGTAGGTTTCTATATCTAGTGATTAGTGTAGGTTTCTATATCTAGTGATTAGTGTAGGTTTCTATATCTAGTGATCAGTGTAGGTTTCTATATCTAGTGATCAGTGTAGGTTTCTATATCTAGTGATCAGTGTAGGTTTCTATATCTAGTGATCAATGTAGGTTTCTATATCTAGTGATTAGTGTAGGTTTCTATATCTAGTGATTAGTGTAGGTTTCTATATCTAGTGATTAGTGTAGGTTTCTATATCTAGTGATTAGTGTAGGTTTCTATATCTAGTGATTAGTGTAAGTTTCTATATCTAGTGATTAGTGTAAGTTTCTATATCTAGTGATTAGTGTAGGTTTCTATATCTAGTGATTAGTGTAGGTTTCTATATCTAGTGATTAGTGTAGGTTTCTATATCTAGTGATCAGTGTAGGTTTATATATCTATATGATCAGTGTAGGTTTCTATATCTAGTGATTAGTGTAGGTTTCTATATCTAGTGATTAGTGTAGGTTTCTATATCTAGTGATTAGTGTAGGTTTCTATATCTAGTGATTAGTGTAGGTTTTGATATCTAGTGATTAGTATAGGTTTCTATTAGATGTCAGTGTCAGGTTTCTATATCTATTGTTTAGTGTAGGTTTCTATATCGCTTGATCAATGTAGGTTTCTATATTAGGGATCAGTGTAGGTTTCTATATCTAGTGATTAGTGTAGGTTTCTATATTTGGTTGATCATAATGTAGGTGATTAGTGTAGGTTTCTATATCTAGTGACTAGCCGATTCCAAAAATGTGTTTCTGTATCTAGAAATGATCAGTGTAGGTTTCTATATCTAGTGATCAGTGTAGGTGTCTATATCTAGTGTTTGTGTAGGTTTCTATATCTAGTGATCAGTGTATCCTCTCTCCCTTTCCCTAGTTTCTATATCTAGTGATCAATGTAGGTTTCTCTCTCTAGTGATCAATGTAGGTTTCTCTCTCTGATTAGTGTAGGTTTCTATATCTAGTGATTAGTGTAGATTTCTATATCTCTTGATCAGTGTAGGTTTCTATATCTAGTGATTAGTGTAGGTTTCTATATCTCTTGATCAATGTAGGTTTCTATATCTAGTGATCAATGTAGGTTTCTATATCTAGTGATTGAATGTAGGTTTCTATATCTAGTGATTAGTGTAGGTTTCTATATCTAGTGATGAATGTAGGTTTCTATATCTAGTGATCAGTGTAGGTTTCTATATATAGTGATGAGTCTATAGGTTTCTATATTTCTAGTGATTAGTGTAGGTTTCTATATCTAGTCTTGAATGTATTGTTTCTATATCTATGTTTTGTGATGAGTGAGGGTTTCTGGATGATTTCTAGTGATTGAGTGTAAGTTTCTTGATATCTATTGCCTTTTCTTGTGATTAGTGTCACAAGTTTCTATATCTAGTGATTCTGTTTTGATATTTGGTTTCTATATCTAGTGATTAGTGTAGGTTTCTATATCTAGTGATCAGTGTCAGGCTTTCTATATCTAGTGATCACTGTGTATGTTTCTACTTATCTAGTGATCAATGTAGGTTTCTATATCTAGTGTCTTATGTGATAGGTTTCTATATCGGCGTGATCAGTGACAAGGTTTCTATATCTATTTGTTTGATTAGTGTAAGTTTCTATATCTACTGTTTGATTAGTGATAGGTTTCTATATCTAGTCTTGATTATATGTAGGTTTCTATATCTCCCTATTGTCTTCCCTATGATTAGTGTAGGTTTCTATATCTAGTGATCGATAGTGTAGGTTTTCTATATCTAGTGATTGAGTGTAGGTTTCTATATCTAGTGATTAGTGTAGTTTGTCTCTGATACACACACACACACACACACACATATTTATTGATTAGTGTAGGTTTCATTATTGAAGAAAGAAACGAAAGATGATATCTACTGATCTGATTTTGATCATATGTACTGGTTTCTATAGGGATATCTAGGGATTAGGTAGGTTTCTATATCTAATGTGATTAGTGTAGATTTCTATATCTGATTAGTGATTGAGTGTAGGTTTCTATATCTAGTCTTGATGGTTTCTACTGTTTGTCTTATGATTTCTATATCTCTTGATTAGTGTAGGTTTCTGATATCTAGTGATTAGTGTAGATTTCTATATCTAGTGATCAGTGTAGGTTTCTATATCTATTGTTTAGTGTAGGTTTCTATATCTATTGTTTGTCTTGATGAATGTAGGTTTGATATATCTATTGTCTGTCTTGATGATATGCTACTGTTTGTTTTCTATATCTAGTCTGGTTGTCTTGATGAGTGTCTACTGTTTGTCTTGATATACGCTACTGTTTGTCTTGATCATATGCTACTGGTTGTCTTGAGGATATCTATTGTCTGTTTTGATGTGATCTGAGTGTAGGTCTTGATTCTATATCTAGATATGACTATTGTCTGTTTTGATGATATGCTACTGCTTTTCTTGTTGATATGCTACTGTTTGTCTTGATGATTTGCTATTGTTGTCTTGATATATCTACTGTTTGTCTTGATGTGCTACTGTTTGTCTTTTCTGATATCTATTGATTATGTATTGTTTCTTGATGATATCTATTGTCTGTCTTGATGATTTGCTAGGTTTGATGATATCTAGTCTTGATGATAGTGTAGGTTTCTTGATGATGCTACTGTTTGATTGAGTGCTAGGTTTCTATATCTACTGTTTGATTGAGATATGCTGTTGTTGTCGTGATGATATGCTACTGTTTGTCTTGATGATATGCTACTGTTTGTCTGATGATCTACTGTGATCATGATATGTAGGTTTGATATATCTAGTGATTGAATGTAGGTTTCTATATCTACTGTTTGTCTTGATCATAGGTTTTGTCTGATGATTTGCTACTGTTTGTCTTGATGTTTCTATATCTAGTGATTAGTGCTACTGTTTGTTTGATGATATCTATTGTCTGTCTTGATGATATGCTACTGTCTTGATGATATGGTTTCTTGATGATATGCTACTGTTTGTCTTGATGATATGCTACTGTTTGTCTTGATGATTTACTGTTTGTTTCTATATCTACTGTTTGTCTTGATGATATGATACGTTGTTTCTTGATGATATCTAGTGATGATATGCTACTGGTTTCTTGATATCTAGTGATTGAATGTAGGTTTCTTGATGATGCTATTGTTTGTCTTGATGTCTACTGGTCTTGATGATATCTCTTGATCATGATTTGCTAGGTTTGTCTTGATAGTCTACTGTTTGTCTTGATGATCAGTGTAGGTTTCTATTTCTACTGTTTGATGATGATATGCTATTGTTTGTCTTGATGACTGTTTCTAGTGATCTTGATGTGCCAGTTTTCTATATCTATTGTGATCGTGATGTGTAGGTTTCTATATCTAGTGATCAGTGTACTGGTTTCTGTATCTAGTGATCATATGCTAGTTTGTCTGTGATTTCTGTTGTCTGTCTTGGATCAATGATATGTCTGTCTTGATGATATATTACTGTTCTCTTGATGATATGCTACTGTTTGATCTTGATGTGCTATTGTTTCTTGATGATCTATTGTGATCTTGATGTGTTACTGTTTCTTATATCTATTGTGATCAGTGTATTGTCTTCTATGTCTAGTGATTGATGTGTAGGTTTCTATATCTAGTGATCAATGCTACTGTTTGTCTTGATGATATCTAGTGATCAATGTAGTTTGTCTCTATATCTAGTGTCTTGATGTGTAGTTTGTTTTGATATCTAGTGATCACTGTGTCTTGGATGATAGGTTTTTTATATCTAGTGATCACTGTTTGTCTTGAGTGTCTTGATGATTTGCTATTGTTTCTTGATGATATTCTATCTTGATGATTTCTATCTTAGATGATTTGTATTGTCTAACAATTAATGTAAGTATTAAAGCTTTCCTCCAATTAAACTCTGCTTCAAGACTTTGTTGGATGTCCAACTCACAGAGAGTTGTCATTGCACACGGTGATGTTCCCTATGTGTTCAAGAAGACCGATGGCCCTCCACAGATTTCTTTATTTCGACTGTTCTGTCTTCTCCTCCTTGCTCCCGTCTCCCCTGGGTAAATCATGCCATAATTGATCATGGCCTTTTCTTGATCAAATAAAAATAAAGATACCTTGAAATATGTTATTGCTTGTCTTGACTACCACAAACATAACACACTTCACACATACACATACATGTTGAATAGATGCAGGTTTTTCATACACACATACATATAACAGATTCACAAACACACATACATACCCCAAACTATTTCTTTTGTAGTTTGACTTAATTTGATTCACCCATTCTTCTAGACTCTCTCACACACACTATCGTCTACGTCTCCGATAGGACTAGGTGCACGATCCCACGCACAATAGAAAACACACTCACTCTCAAACAGCTCGACACACACACACAGTCGGTGGTACTTGAATTCACGACCTTCTGTTGACAGGCCGACGCCTGCCTCCTGACTACTTCATCTTTCCTTGTTGTGTAACGGCTTCTGGAAATTCTTAATTGGTGCGGTGTACTGTTTTGTGTTGCTTTTTTTTCTTATGAGGGGGGAGTTTTCACAACTTCGCTTCGCTGTTTATTATGCGAATTCCTTTATTTTTTTAAATGTCAGTCTCTTAATAATCTAGCCGATTGATGTTTGAGTTTCTCTCTTCTTCATGTTATGTTCAGAATTTGCCTTAACTGGGATCTACTTCAGCTTCTAGCTATTCTTCAAAATGACGTCATCAGATGAAGCTTTTGGTTAAAAGTTTTTTCACTTAATCACGTTTGATGGGGTGCTGGTATCACTGTCACCACACTTCTGTTGTCGGGCCGTTTCATAGGCGGATTGAGGGCGGAAATAAAGATGGCTTCTTCTTCGCATCCTCGCACAATTCACCGACTGTAGAAAGATAGATTCAAAGTCCGTCTCGACACATCACAAGTATTTGACTGTTTGTACTTCTGACAAAAATCTACAGCTAGGTAATCATTCACACTTTTTCTGATTAAAATGAAGAAAGCAGAATGAAGTATCTTTCCTAAGAATACAACGCCGTGGAGCAAAAAACAGTAGCCTACCACCTTTGCCAGCCGTGGGACGTGAACCAGTGACGTCGTGCCGTGGAGAAAAAGAGTAGCCTACCACCTTTGCCAGCCGTGGGACGTGAACCAGTGACGTCGTGCCGTGGAGAAAGACAGTACCACCTTTGCCAGCCGTGGGACGTGAACCAGTGACGTCGTGCCGTGGAGAAAGACAGTACCACCTTTGCCAGCCGTGGGACGTGAACCAGTGACGTCGTGCCGTGGAGAAAGACAGTACCACCTTTGCCAGCCGTGGGACGTGAACCAGTGACGTCGTGCCGTGGAGAAAGACAGTACCACCTTTGCCAGCCGTGGGACGTGAACCAGTGACGTCGTGCCGTGGAGAAAGACAGTACCACCTTTGCCAGCCGTTGGACGTGTACCAGTGTCGTCGTGCCGTGGAGAAAGACAGTACCACCTTTGCCAGCCGTGGGACGTGAACCAGTGACGTCGTGCCGTGGAGAAAGACAGTACCACCTTTGCCAGCCGTGGGACGTGAACCAGTGACGTCGTGCCGTGGAGAAAGACAGTACCACCTTTGCCAGCCGTGGGACGTGTACCAGTGACGTCGTGCCGTGGAGAAAGACAGTACCACCTTTGCCAGCCGTGGGACGTGAACCAGTGACGTCGTGATTACGATACAACACTACGATTCAGCTACAACGCTTCAATGAAATGGCTCATAAAGGATGATGCACTTGACACTCAACAACAGCTCGGGAGTAAAAACCTGCCATAGACATAGCGTCCCAGTCCAGGAAGAGATTATTATGACCTGTTATGCATCGCGGATAAGTTACGACGGCTCTATGGGCGTAATCGTCCTGAATGAACTTTGCCTACTTTACTGGATGATTTTTTTTTGGTTTCTTGTTTGTTTCTTTGAAGTAACCCTGTCCACCATGGCGGTGATCTCATGGTTTCTTAATGGATGACGACGTCAAAGCACTAAATGTTGAAATTGATCAGGAGGTGTTGCTTTGACTGAGATGTGAGAGACACTAATCGACTCAATGATGACTCGAACTTCCGCTGATGCTAGTAAAGTAAGTAAAATCCCTTCAAGGCAGTCACGGTTCTTAGAGCCGGAGCTCATCCCGGTTTCAATAACGTAAAAGCAAAACAGGTGATTATAATCGACTCCTGGACAGCACGCTAGTGTGACGCATATTATTACTCCCAAGCTAGTGCTTGTACCCATTTACACCTGGGTAGAGTGGGGGAGGGAGATGCGTGTTATGTGTCTTTCCCAAGGAACACAACGTCAGACCGAGCTTTGCTAGGATTCGAACTCGGGACCTTATGGTTTCCAGTCTGGCAGCCTAACCAGTAACCGCTTGGCCACCCGACGTCACGCTGATTCCTAGGTCTACTTACGAACTTTGCATGGCTTGGTCAAAATCACTTCATCTCATACATGGCCTTCCTAGTGACGTGTGGTACAAGTGGAAGCAATTTTTAAAAGAAATATTATGTTAAGGAATTACACATATTTAGAAATAATACAAAAGAAGCACAGTGGAGTGAAGTCGAAGGCGAAATATGACAATAAATGACAAATCCACTAATAAAGACAAAACATATTTAGAAAGGCTATTTAGACATTTGTTTATAATGCGATCGGAATTTGTTTAAACGATTTTTGTATCTGTGATAACAATTTGCAAAGATTTAAAAACATATTTATATTTATATTTATACAACATAATCATCATGATTTTATATTATTCATATCCATAATTCGCCGGTTTTGTAATGTATTGATTTTAGTTGTGAACTTAAGAATGGAAGAGAGAACGAAAGTGAAAGAGGGTTTTTATTAAGTAAAGATGATTTTATTTAGTTGTGATGTCCATTCATTGATCACAGTCGAACGTCATCGCCATGATGACATTGTTCTAATGTCGGTCATGAGTCACTCTCAAGTTCGTTATTCAAGCTAAACAATAAAGAATTCAATGGATATATATATATTGGAGTTACTTATGCTACCTGAGTCCTTTCTTCTCAGCTTCTTTGTAAGAGTAGATGTAGGTGTAAGATGGATAAAATTGCTACATAAGTTCAACTTTCACTTCTTTGTTGTCGAGCGTCACTGACACATCACGTGACCGATTGACATGATGATATAGCATGGGAACATCAAACTTGAAGACGTTGTTCTATCTGTCAATCACAATGTCATGTTTTATAATTCATAACAGGTGATTCTCCACTGTATCTCGATAGATCTAGATTCTAAATTGAAATGTTCATGTATGTTGTGTGCAAGTTATAAGGCTGATACAATGTATAAAAATGTCATAGTGTCTACAGTAGAGTTAATATGTTCACCTGTTTTATAGATATCGAAATGGTTTTGTATTTCTCTCGACATGTGTCTCTATCTACAGAAATCGAAATGGTTTTGCATTTCTCTCGACATGTGTCTCTATCTACAGATATCGAAATGGTTTTGCAATTCTCTCGACATGTGTCTCTATCTACAGAAATCGATGTTTTGCTTTCCTCTCGACATGTGTCTCTATCTACAGATATCGAAATAGTTTTGCATTCCTCTCGACATGTATCTCTATCTACAGAAATCAAAATGGTTTTGCATTTCTCTCGACATGTGTCTCTATCTACAGATATCGAAATAGTTTTGCATTCTCTCGACATGTATCTCTATCTACAGAAATCGAAATGGTTTTGCATTTTTCTCTCGACATGTGTCTCTATCTACAGATATCGAAACGGTTTTGCATTTCTCTCGACATGTGTCTCTATCTACAGATATCGAAATGGTTTTGCAATTCTCTCGACATGTGTCTCTATCTACAGAAATCGATGTTTTGCTTTCCTCTCGACATGTGTCTCTATCTACAGATATCTAAATAGTTTTGCATTCCTCTCGACATGTATCTCTATCTACAGAAATCGATGTTTTGCTTTTCTCTCGACATGTGTCTCTATCTACAGATATCGAAATAGTTTTATTCCTCTCGACATATATCTCTATCTACAGAAATCAAAATGGTTTTGCATTTCTCTCGACATGTGTCTCTATCTACAGATATCGAAATGGTTTTGCATTCCTCTCGACATGTATCTCTATCTACAGAAATCGAAATGGTTTTGCATTTCTCTCGACATTTGTCTCTATCTACAGAAATCGATGTTTTGCTTTCCTCTCGACATGTGTCTCTATCTACAGAAATCGAAATGGTTTTGCATTTCTCTCGGCATGTGTCTCTATCTACAGAAATCGATGTTTTGCTTTCCTCTCGACATGTGTCTTTATCTACAGAAATCGATGTTTTGCTTTCCTCTCGACATGTGTCTCTATCTACAAAAATTGATGTTTTGTTTTCTCTCGACATGTGTCTCTATCTACAGAAATCGGTGTTTTGCTTTCCTCTCGACATGTGTCTCTATCTACAAAAATTGATGTTTTGTTTTCCTCTCGACATGTGTCTCTATCTACAGAAATCGATGTTTTGCTTTCCTCTCGACATGTGTCTCTATCTACAAAAATTGATGTTTTGTTTTCTCTCGACATGTGTCTCTATCTACAGAAATCGATGTTTTGCTTTCCTCTTGAGATGTGTCTCTATCTACAGATGATTTGTACTTTCATCCTGATTGTCATATTTTCATGGCCCTGACACTGATGAAACATTTCAGTTTGAGGTACTTGACCTTTGCAGGTTGAACTCCTGTATGGCAATGTGGCAAATCATGGCTGCATTTCATATTATGCTGCATGTGTCAGTGACCTCAATTTATCCTCGCCGACGGGCAAGAGTACATTAGACATTTCTTTACCAGGAATTATCATCCTGATAACGATGCCAATGAATTCCACTCTATTATCGTCTGGACTTTGGATTGCGATGACACGAATCCATCTCATTGGGATGCCAACTATGTAGTACCATTGCTTCCCTTGACTGATCCCAGCTCCTAGTGTGGTTGAAGTCGCATTGGATTGTTAAATTGTTCCTGGATCACAACAATAAGTTATGTATGTCTGACTATACTTTGTCCATGACAATGCTTCCCGTCCTTGCCACACTCCATCTTGATCATTCTATTCTTTATGACTTTCTTCACCTTTTGCTACTGTTACACATTTGAGTAATCATAATTTTACTCTACTATGATAACTTCTAGGTTTAGATTTATTAGCCTTTACAATCTATAATTGAATGACTGATGTGATTGACTGTCAAAAATACAACGATATGCATGGCTTACTCCCCATGAATGCCCATATGTATGTTAAAGTTATGGATTGTGTGTATTACTGTACACGTATTCCTTTTGTCACAGTTTCTTGCTTTTCCTTTTTTCCTTTGACTTCGCTCATTGTATATTATCCTTACTAGTGAGCATACAATTCCATTGTATGAATTATACACCCCTTACCAAAATTCTTGCTTATTATTTCTAACTCAATACATTATTCTTCAAATTTAATCTAAATAACTGGTAACATGTTTATGTGTATATATTTTTATATTTACTGTTTCGTTGTTGGGTTTTATTTGGGTTGGGGTTTTTTTTTGTATACATTACATGTACCTTCCTTTCACATGGAAGTTGAAATTGTATTTTATGCTTTGAATAATCCTGTTTGACATTCGTAACACATAACACGTACACCACATTTTATTGTTATCTTGTTACGTGTCGTTTTCCAAGTGTCTTTTGGCTCAATGCATTTGTATTATTATCTACATGTGTATCGCTTTCAACCCGAACTTGAAAAGACTCAGGGGTCC
>JAXRKP010000528.1:100000-102500 GCA_037039925.1 Doris montereyensis
ACAAGCAAAGAAAAAATGGCTGGGGCACACGACCTCACTGACATCCGGTGCATATTCTTCTTCTTCATAATAACTGAGCAATTCAAGTCTTGAGTATTACTGTCAGCCAGCATATTTCAATTTCATCCCAACGTATTAATTCAACCTTGGTTTTAAAAGGATGTGTTGAATTCTATTTTTAAACTCTTCAGTGCTACTATTACTGAGTTTTAATTCTGTTGGCAGTTTCATTCATAGCCTTACTGTACTGGGGTAAAATTAGTGCAGGTGACAATCAATGTTTGAAGATGGAACCATGTATGTTTGACAGCCTCGTCTGGTTGTTCTTGAGTTAAGTTTAATTCTTCTTTATCTATAATTTATATTCTTTGACTACATTTTCTTCAAACTTTTAATGAAAAGGAAGCTATCTGATAGGATTTTATCTTTTGAATTTAATACCAAAGCACATCGCATAAAAACTACGATAAAAATAAATCAACTGAGGTGGTTTGGGCATGTAAACAAAATGAATGACAATATAATAGCTAAATCAGTACATGATGCTAAAACCCAAGGTAAAAGGCCAAAAGACAGACCTCAGAGAAAGTTGGAAAAAGATATAAAAAAGACATTTAAGCAAAGAAATTTAACTTTCACGGAAGGAAACAGAAAATGTCGCGACATGAGAGCCTGGAGAAAGATCATTTCGGGTATCTAAACCCATATACGGAAGGTAGAATGGGAATTGATAAAAACTGGCATCGTAAAATTTGTTTCCGTTAATAACCCATTCCTGTGACATTCCCATTTTGTAATTTTACCATGCCGTCAACTTACCCTACCTGTTTTAATTTTCAAAACCTGTCGTATACACTTTTAAATAAAGCCGGGGTGAGGGAAGGGGGGGGGGGGGGGGGTAACTACTTCTCGGATCTAAAATCATTAACATTTGTCACCTGCAATGTCCAAACTTCACACATACAAAGGGGGTCATGTTGCGACCGAAAAATACGTTAGAGTGGGGGTTTTTTGTTGCTCAAAATTTTGATTGCCAGGGTAACGGGGGTCATATTGGATTATTTGCTATATTATTTTCAAATCATTTAAAGTCAAGATGCAATCACCCAAAATCAACCAAATTTGAGATATGTGTCAAGGTCATGTTTTGATCGGTTTATAAATTTCTTGTCTAGTTATTGGGAAATGAAATTGTTGAAAAAAAAATAATTCTACAAATTCTCGAAAAACATCAAATTCTGATACTAAATCGTCAATAAATTCAAAAAACTATATCCTTTTTTGTCTTTTCAAATCAAGCCTCTATAGATTTGATTCAAATCAACGGGAACTTTTTTTTTGTTTTTTAGCAAAATGTTTGAAAAAAAAAAAAAGAGCTACGTTTTGTATTTCCGAAACCCAAAATATATATATGGAAGCATTTTACCAACAGAGCCTCATGATTTTGTAGTATCGATACTTAATCTAGCGTGTATCACAGAAAACAAAATTTCCCTTTACATAGATACTATTACAGGCATAAATCCTTTCTCCTTCCCATATTTTCAAATATATAGGAAGAAAGTCTCGAAAGCTTTATTACATTTTTAAATCATAGAAATAGGGCCTTAAACCACATTTACATGGTTTTTCTATTACAGATCGATAGTAGTAGTAGGAAGATTGTGGCATATAAAAATGATAACATTTAAAATTCAATCTTTTTTTATCCAAACTCTCAAAAGTCAGCTGTCTCTTCCCTCCTCCCCCCAAACCACTCCACACCCTCCTCCCTTTTAATAAGTTCTTCTTTCATGAAAACTAATAAAAAAGGTTTTTAAGAGGAAATGGAAAGAAGATATATATCCCCATCATTGTCTTACATTGACAGTGTATGTGTAGTACATACCTCCGTGTTGGATCAACTTTGACCACTGACGTTATTTTAAAAATTAGATAAATAATGTCAAGCAAAAGAATTGTTATAAATAAGTCGTGTCTCTTCATATTGTAATCTTGCCTATAGTTGAAAACAAAAACATGCCACAAGAAAGCAACATAAAAGTAACATTGTGACACCATTCACGAAAGAACATAAAGAGGGATATCAAAGCTACCCGATTTTACGATGCTTATGATTTTAATTCTGTCAATTTCAAGGTAGATACGTCATACGTCATGTTTTACAAAGCATACTGTCAGGAACAAGACAGTCACTTCCGGTATGAGCATTGTATAGCAATACCACTACATTCCATGACCCACGACGAAAAGGAAATGACAAAGAAAATGATTTCATGAATGATGCATTGAAGTTTTTCAATGAAAATGGGAAAGGGGGTGGGGAGGCGGGAGTTTACTTTATTTTGTCTATATTTTTTTTTATTTCCCTTGTTTATGAGTTATTTCCCCTTTAGTTTGGTCTGTTTCTTTATCTGTCGCTTTTGGGTTTTTGTTTTGGGTGGGGTTTGGGGTCATTTGTTTTGGATGGAGTTTGGGGGTTATTTATTTGGGATGTAGT
>JAXRKP010000528.1:115000-157500 GCA_037039925.1 Doris montereyensis
GTATATTTACGGAAAGTATGAAGAAGTAATAGATCGTGTATCTTTTTTATGACAAATATATTATTATTCTAAAAAAAACAATAACAAAGAAATAGCTCTAAATCGCTTCTTTTGTGTTTTTATTTGAATGGTACATTAAAATCTGATTCACTTTTAGATATAATCCAGATTCCTATCGAGAAAGTTTGTAATATTTTTTATTTGTGTTGTCTGCATACGCCTCAATAAAGCACAAGGCAAGATCACAGCATGCAAAATGAAAAGCCCCAGAAAAGAAACTAAGCATTACAAGAAGAGGCAAACAAAGTTTTAGAATGACAACACGCGGGTATAGAATTACAATATATTGAGAGACATCAAGTCAAAGACATCATAGAATGCCTCAAAGCTTACTGGACGCAGGGCAAGAGAAACCCAAGGAAAAGATGCATCGACGGAGTCACAGGACTCTCCAAAAGAACAACATGTCGATTCAAAAAGGCAACACACCTGGCCCATATCCGACAATTGCATCTCCCCTCGACACCTGGCAGTATAAGGGGACGGAAATAGAAAGTAAGGGTAAAGGAGCATACGCATTTCCGGTATAGATATTATAATCTAATTGCGGGAAATTTCCAATATTTTGTGAGAGTCACAATGCAAACGCACACTATACCTAGATTCGATATACCCCAATCTATAAGATAGATTTTCCAATTTTTCTGATTGTGTACTCTAGCATTCTTCCGTAAAATCTACAGACATGTAAATCTAGAATTAAGAATCTAGTGAAGATGTCTGGCTCTGGGTCTATATGAGTTTCGTTAGATCTAGAATCTAGATCTACAATTTTATGCAGATTTTAGATTGAAAGTTTAGACCGACATGTCGGTATCGAGATTTAAGTCTTAAGTTTGCAGGCGTCGGTGGGAGGGTAGTGAGGCTGCCGGACGTGAGACCATGAGGTCCCTGGTGTTCGAATCCCAGCAAAGCTAGGTAGGATGTTGTGTTCCTTGGAAAAGACACTTAACACGTATTTGCTATATCGACCCAGGTGCAAATCGGCACAAGCACTAGCCAGGGATTAAAAAACCTGCTTCAGACTACCATCCTGTCCAGAAGGTGATTATTTTCACCTGTTCTGCTTCTCGCAGGAGAAACCGGGATAAACTCTGGCTCTATGGGCCGTAACGGCTATGAAGGAACTTTACTATATGGCTTACAAAAGAATTGATTATCCATTTCTTTGATGATAAGTAGGCCAAGAAAGCTGAGGGCCTAGGTGATGGCAAATCTTGGTTGATGTCGAGAAATGTAGTTCGTCACCGTGGTTACGCAATATACCCCCCCTCCTCAAACAAAGGTGTCTAAAAGCAGATCCGGTTTTCCCAACGTTATTTTGTTGTTGTTATTATTGATCCAGCTGCGCTCGGACATTAGTCCTTCGACCCGATGCCATGTAGTGGTATCTGCAGGTGTTTTAAATATGTTGTAGGGTTCCATAAATAGTAGCCGTATTCCAGGTATCGGGTTCCTCGGAGAGTTCCGTTTTTAGTTTGTGACATTCAAAAAGGTGATGAGTCAGTTTCATGGAGGTGGTTACAGAGACGGCACACTGGGGCATGTTCAGGTTTTATTCTGTTTAGGTGCGTGTTTGGCTGTATGTGGTGCGTTCGGAGCCTGAAGATGGTGACATGATCTTTTCGTTTAGTTTTCTTGATGTAGTCATTTGTTTGTGGAGTGGCTATAATTATTATATCGATATAAATATCTTCCAGTCTTTCCCAAAGCCCATCTGTTCATCCAGTCCTCTTTACTGTTAACTTTGATGGTTTGTTTCGCGGTTTGCATTGTAGTTTTTGTTTTTAGTTGTTCTTGTCTAGATCCCCTTTTGGCAATAGTGTCTGCTGTGTCATTTCCTGATGTCTTTTTACAAGTCCAGGTATCCACTGCGGTGATTAGCTCGACGCCATAGGTTTTAATTAGTTGGTCAGCTTCAAATCTGTGTGTCTGAGATCATACCTCTGGCAGTTGTTGAGAGCTTGTAAGACAGACATTGCATTGTGCAAATACGACGATTTTTGATAGTTTAGCTAGGAATGTATTGAAAACACTGTTTATGTAGAGTACTGTTTCTATGGCTGCTGCTTCTGCTTCAAGATGTGTACATTTTCCTCCGCAAGCCGCAGAGACTTCATCAGAGGTGCAAGCTGGATATTGAATGTAGATACCATACCTTGCATACAATGTTGCTTTGAGAGCTGACCCATATGTGTAATGTGTACACATGATCCAGCTGTCAGGGTAGTCATCAATGTTTTGTTGTTGTGGTGACATCAACAGGGTTAGCGGATCTGATTTCTTTGTTTGATTATCAATCAACTCCATCTTGATTTTCCGTTCTTTGAAAACGATATTTGGTGGTAATCGACATTTTTTTTTTCTGTTTTGATGCTTGGAACTCATCCTTTTGCTTCTTTCATAAAATATACATCTAATACTGCTTTGTCCCTATGCATGGCAAGAGATTCTACATTGGTACGTATTTCACACGCACCTATGGGGATTGATCTCACGCCTCAAATAATAAAGGTAGAGCTTTGTTTTGACCCTGTCCACTGTCATCAGGTTGGATTTGCTGCATGAACTTAGGATAGAGCTGATGTATTCGAGGGATGGGCAAACATATCCCAATCACAGGTTTCTAAGGGTCTGTTTATCTGATCCCATGAAGTGATCGCTAACATCTTTAAGAAATTGAGTTTTCACACCTTTGGTTTTTAGGTTCTATATGTGTTTTTGTCATGGTTAGCTGTCGGTCTAGCTGTACACCAAGATATATTGGGTTACTCTCTTCCTCAATCCGATCATTATTAATCAATAGTTTTAAGTTGAGTTTGGCAATATTGTGGCTCTTTGTGAATATTGTGTATACTGTTTTAGATGTGTTAATTTTCATCTTCCATTTCTGGCTATACTCATCAAGTCACTTCAGATTCTCATTCATTTTCCGAGCAGCTGTTTTGGTATTTCTGCTTGTTTCCCATATTGCCAAGTCATCTGCTTATAGGGATGTTTCAAACTTGAGCATATATATCTGAAAGGATATTGGTGTAATTAAGAAACAAGGCACAACTCAATGATGAACCCTGTGGTAAACCTTCTTCAAGAACTTCATTGGACAAAATTGCGTTGTTCATTTTCGTTTGTATTGTTCGGTCCGTCAGAAACCGCTTGATCCATTGGTAGAGCTTCCCATGGAATCCCAGTTCCATCATTTTGATGAAGAGACCCTTTCTCGCACACGATCGCATGCTTGTTGTAGGTCAACAAATACGGTTAGGGTGTTACTCTTCTCTTGGAAGCCGTCATGGATGCACTGAGCTAGTCTGAACAGCTGTTCTTCTGTACAGCTATTTGCTCGAAATCCAGCGTGTTTTGAACAAATGTTGTTAGTTGTTTCAATGTTCCAGTAGAGGCGATGGTTGATCATTCTTTCAGCCAGTTTTCCAAGTATTAATGATATTGGTCTGTAGCTCTTTGGTTCATTTGCTTGTTTGTTCTTCTTGAGGATTGAGTTAAATTTGCATTCCTTAAGTCTTAGGTATTCTTTACCACGTCATGTTGATCAGTTTTAATAATATTTGTTTTTCTATGTGACCTGGTTTGCAGATCATCTGATTATGTACTTCATCTGGTCCTAGAGATTTATTTGGCTTCAACTTCTTCAGGACGTGGTTAAATTCCATGCAATTGAAGCCTTCCTCGAATATTGACAGATTGTTCTGTCATTTAGAATACGATGTCAAGCCTGCATTCCATTATACATGGGAGGGGGGGCATACAGTATACTGTGTTGAATTGGTGTATCGCTATTTCTAGATTCCGACGCTGTGTTTGAAATGTTATCATTCTATGCCAAAATTCAAAGTAGCCCATCATAAACAATTTATTGTTCTTTAATAAAGTTTTTATATTGAACAAAACAAAAAACAAGGAACATTTGGAATGGACATTTATTTTTATATGTTTTAGTGTAGAGAGATGTGATGCGTTTCTTTTGTGTCTCAGTATGTAATTGTTTTATTGTTATTTGTTTCATGGTATTTTTCTCTCTCTCTCTCTCTCTCTCTCTCTCTCTCTCTCTCTCTCTCTCTCTCTCTCTCTCTCTCTCTCTCTCTCTCTCTCTCTCTCTCTCTCTCTCTCTCTCTCTCTCTCTCTCTCTCTCTCTCTCTCTCTCTCTCTCTCTCTCTCTCTCTCTCTCTCTCTCTCTCTCTCTCTCTCTCTCTCTCTCTCTCTCTCTCTCTCTGTCTCTCTGTCTCTGTCTCTCTCTCTGTCTCTCTGTCTCTCTCTCTCTCTCTCTCTCTCTCTCTCTCTCTCTCTCTCTCTCTCTCTCTCTCTCTCTCTCTCTCTCTCTCTCTCTC
Source organism: Doris montereyensis (assembly GCA_037039925.1). Lineage (NCBI taxonomy): Eukaryota > Metazoa > Mollusca > Gastropoda > Nudibranchia > Dorididae > Doris > Doris montereyensis. Next base: position 119,407 of record JAXRKP010000528.1, read on the forward strand.
TCTCTCTCTCTCTCTCTCTCTGTGTTGCTTTTAACTTTTTCTCCCTTTCCGGTTAAACTCAGTTTCCTCCCGCACTTAGTTTGTAACAATGAAAATTAAAATCAGGAACTTTGAGATAGCCTCTATCATCAAATCTTAAATTGATCCACTGCTTCTTTATCGGTAACACTTGTGGGGGCTAATGGTCCTGTTCATTCTGTGTGCAGAAACGATTTGCTCCTCAGCTTGATTTCGTTACATCAATTTCCGCTTCACACTAGTCCGCCCCAACACGTTGAATAAGTTAGGCCTACTTTTCCTGAGGCCTCACCCAAGCTTCCCTGTTCTGCCTGTCAGCCACTGCTGCGCCTTGGTGGCTTTCGGTTTTAAATCCGTTGCAATGCTGCTCCGCCTCGCTCCTTAAGAGGAGGGAGGGAGGGGGGTCCTGAGAAGGTCATATTTGCCCAATATCGAACAAATAATAGTTCATTGTATAGTTGAACTCAGCCGATTATTACCTTCACATTGATACCATAAAATAGACTCAGTATCGATTCTTTGAATTTTATTTTTTTTTAGATACGATGCCTCCCTAACTTTCAACACATCAGTTGAACTATAAAGCTGGTGATTTTGTCTAAAGTATAACAAGCTGGTACTTATTTTTAATCAGCACAGTGTCATCAATATTTTAAAAAACGCATATGACAAAATGTTTTCAATGTTACCTTAGATCTTCAAGAAAATACGTAACATATAATGCCCACTTGTTATCGAAAGATGCTGTCCGAAATTAGCATAAGGGAGCCGGGGCAGTTGAAACAGGGTCGATAAGAAGTAGTTGAGTCTCTCAAGGTTTCATGACGTTTCAAACTTTCATCCTATTCATTTCTATTATTTTTAAGCGAAAAAAACATTCAAATAACGGGAAAACGTGTTTTAAATACAATTTTTCTCAAAATTGACTTTTATTTGATTGTTTTCTGCCAAGTATTTCAAATTTGAACAGATTCACCTGAAATTTGGCATACCATTGTTTTATATCCTTATTAAGAGATGTGCGCATGGAATTCAGTCAAATCGATAGGCAAGAGCTAAAAAACTGAGAGCAAGAGTTTAAGGTTAAGAAATAGTATATTTTAAACGAAATACTCATTGGAATTGTTTAATGGAAATGGGAACAAATGAATTTGTATATCTCTGTTCTCGATCTTGTGCACATGAGGCGTTCGGATATTTGTGATCTTTCGTATTCTTTATTCAAGGGATATGACTGGTCTTGTAATATTTTCATGCCTTGTTTTAATAACATTTAAAGACTACAGTTCGTCAGTAAATGATGGAAGACTAAGTTGTATTATGTTTGATGCTTTTGTTATTATCCTATTTAATTTCTTTTATCTTTCATAGAGATATTTCCTCCCAGACAGTTACTTCAAAAGTCAATATACTTTCAATGGTTACGGTGTAGAATATTTTTAGTAGTTCATTTCTTTCCTCAAAAGATATCAGTTTTCGCAGAAAGTACAAATGCTAATTCGCTCGTTTGTACAATGCGTCCACATGAGAGTGTCAGTTTAATTTCTTATTTCTTTAACGTCACAAATATTTATAAAAACACAAGAAATTTCTACATTTTCGTTGAGGATTTGAAGCGGCAGGATATTGTTGAATTTTTCTCCTTAAATCAAAAATAATTTCTTTTGTTTTGGTGACGTTGATCTCGGGGAAATGTTCCTCACACCACCTGACAAACTTTTTATTACCTTTTTACTACCGTTTAGTGTTTGGTAGTGAGGTAGTGAATGATGGCAAAGATTGGTTTAGGGTTTGGCAGTGAGGTAGTGATGATGGCAAAGGTTGGTTTAGGTTTGCAGTGAGGTAGTGACGATGGCAAAGGTTGGTTTAGGGTTTAAAAGTGAGGTAGTGATGGTGGCAAAGGTTGGTTTAGGGTTTGGCAGTGAGGTAGTGATGATGGCAAAGGTTGGTTTAGGTTTGGCAGTGAGGTAGTGATGGTGGCAAAGGTTGGTTTAGGGTTTAAAAGTGAGGTAGTGATGATGGCAAAGGTTGGTTTAGGTTTAAAAGTGAAGTAGTGATGGTGGCAAAGGTTGGTTTAGGTTTAGAAGTGAGGTAGTGATGGTGGCAAAGGTTGGTTTAGGTGGTTATGGTGGAAGTTGGTTTAGGTTTGGAAATGAGGTAGTGATGGTGGCAAAGGTTGGTTTAGGGTTTGGAAGTGCGGTAGTGATGATGGCAAAGGTTGGTTTAGGTTTGGAAGTGCAGGTAGTAATGGTGGCAAAGGTTGGTTTAGGGTTTGGAAGTGAGGTAGTGATGGTGGCAAAGGTTGGTTTAGAGTTTGGAAGTGAGGTAGTGATGGTGGCAAAGATCGGTTTAGGTTTGGAAGTGAGGTAGTGGTGGTGGCAAAAGGTTGGTTTAGGGTTTAGAAGTGAGGTAGTGATGATGGCAAAGGTTGGTTTAGGTTTGGAAGTGCGGTAGTGATGATGGCAAAGGTTGGTTTAGGTTTAGAAGTGAGGTAGTGATGATGGCAAAGGTTGGTTTAGGTTTAGAAGTGAAGTAGTGATGATGGCAAAGGTTGGTTTAGGGTTTAGAAGTGAAGTAGTGATGATGGCAAAGGTTGGTTTAGGGTTTAGAAGTGAGGTAGTGATGGTGGCAAAGGTTGGTTTAGGGTTTAGAAGTGCGGTAGTGATGATGGCAAAGATTGGTTTAGGGTTTAGAGGTAGTGATGGTGGCATAGGTTGGTTTAGGGTTTAGAAGTGTGGTAGTGATGGTGGTAAATATTGGTTTAGGGTTTAGCAATGAGGTAGTGAAGGTGGCAAAGATTGGTTTAGGGTTTGGCAGTGAGGTAGTGATGATGGCAAAGATTGGTTTAGGGTTTGGCAGTGAGGTAGTGATGGTGGCAAAGGTTGGTTTAGGGTTTAGAAGTGTGGTAGTGATGATGGCAAAGGTTGGTTTAGGGTTTAGAAGTGAGGTAGTGATGATGGCAAAGATTGGTTTAGGGTTTAGAAGTGAGGTAGTGAATGTGGCAAAGGTTGGTTTAGGGTTTAGAAGTGAGGTAGTGATGGTGGCATAGGTTGGTTTAGGGTGGTAGTGATGGTAAAGGTTGGTTTAGGGTTTGGCAGTGAGGTAGTGAAGGTGGCAAAGGTTGGTTTAGGGTTTGGAAGTGAGGTAGTGATGGTGGCAAAGATTGGTTTAGGGTTTGGAAGTGAGGTAGTGAAGGTGGCAAAGGTTGGTTTAGTGTTTAGAAGTGCGGTAGTGATGGTGGCAAAGGTTGGTTTAAGGTTTAGAAGTGAGGTAGTGATGGTGGCAAAGGTTGGTTTAGTGTTTAGAAGTGAGGTAGTGATGGTGGCAAAGGTTGGTTTAGTGTTTAGAAGTGAGGTAGTGATGGTGGCAAAGGTTGGTTTAGTGTTTAGAAGTGAGGTAGTGATGATGGCAAAGGTTGGTTTAGTGTTTAGAAAGTTGTGATGGTGGCAAAGGTCGGTTTAGGGTTTAGAAGTGAGGTAATGGTGGTGGCAAAGGTTGGTTTAGTGTTTAGAAGTGTGGTAGTGATGATGGCAAAGGTTGGTTTAGGTTTGGAAGTGTGGTAGTGATGGTGGCAAAGGTTGGTTTAGGTTTGAAAGTGAGGTAGTGAAAGTGGCAAAGGTTGGTTTAGTGTTTGGTGCGGTAGTGATGATGGCAAAGGTTGGTTTAGGGTTTAGAAGTGAGGTAGTGACGACGTCAAAGGTTGGTTTAGGGTTTAGAAGCGAGGTAGTGATGATGGCAAAGGTTGGTTTAGGTTTAGAAGTGAGGTAGTGACGATGGCAAAGGTTGGTTTAGTGTTTTAGAAATGAGGTAGTGATGGTGGCAAAGGTTGGTTTAGTGTTTAGAAGTGAGGTAGTGATGGTGGCAAAGGTTGGTTTAGTGTTTGGAAGTGAGGTAGTGATGGTGGCAAAGGTTGGTTTAGGGTTTAGAAGTGAGGTAGTGATGGTGGCAAAGGTTGGTTTAGTGTTTGGAAGTGAGGAGGTAGTGGTGGTGGCAAAGGTTAGTTTAGTGTTTGGAAGCGGGATGCTGGTGGGAAAGATTGGTTTAGTGTCTGTTTGGGTATGGTGGTAATGAAGGGAAAGGTTGGTTTAGTATTTCTGGGTAGGGTGGTAATGAACGGAAAGGTTGGTTTAGTGTTTGTGGGTAGGATGGTGATGAAGGGAAAGGTTGGTTTAGTGTTTGTGAGTGGAGTAGTAATGAAGGGAAAGGTTGGTTTAGTGTTTGTGGGTGAGATGGCAATGGAGGGAAAGGTTGGTTTAGTGTTTGTGGGTGAGGTAATAATGAAGGGAAAGGTTGGTTTAGTGTTTGTGGGTAGGATGGTAATGAAGGGAAAGGTTGGTTTAGTGTTTGTGGGTAGGATGGTAATGGAAAGGTTGGTTTAGTGTTTGTGGGTAGATGGTAATGAAGGGAAAGGTTGGTTTAGTGTTTTGTGGGTAGGATGGTAATGAAGGGAAAGGTTGGTTTAGTGTTTGTGAGTGAAGGGGGTGGTAATGAAGGGAAAGGTTGGTTTAGTGTTTGTGGGTAGGATGGTAATGAAGGGAAAGGTTGGTTTAGTGTTTGTGAGTGGATAGTAATGAAGGGAAAGGTTGGTTTAGTGTTTGTGTGTGAGATAGCAATGAAGGGAAAGGTTGGTTTAGTGTTTGTGGGTGAGGTAGTAATGAAGGGAAAGGTCGGTTTAGTGTTTGTGAGTGGGGTGGTAATGAAGGGAAAGGTTGGTCTAGTGTTTGTGGGTGGGGTAGTAATGAAGGGAAAGGTTGGTTTAGTGTTTGTGGGTGAGATAGCAATGGAGGGAAAGGTAGGTTTAGTGTTTGTGGGTGAGATAGCAATGGAGGTAAAGGTTGGTTTAGTGTTTGTGGGTGAGATAGCAATGGAGGGAAAGGTTGGTTTAGTGTTTGTGGGTGAGATAGCAATGGAGGGAAAGGTTGGTTTAGTGTTTGTGGGTGAGATAGCAATGGAGGGAAAGGTTGGTTTAGTGTTTGTGGGTGAGGTAGTAATGAAGGGAAAGGTTGGTTTAGTGTTTGTGGGTGAGATAGCAATGGAGGGAAAGGTTGGTTTAGTGTTTGTGTGTGAGATAGCAATGGAGGGAAAGGTTGGTTTAGTGTTTGTGGGTGAGGTAGTAATGAAGAGAAAGGTTGGCTTTGTGTGTGTGGGTGGGGTGGTAATGAAAGGAAAGGTTGGTTTAGTGTTTGTGAGTGGGGTGGTAATGATGGCGATGTCATTAGGTTTGTAATTTGTTTGTTTTGTTTGGATGTTTTTTTCTCTTTTTATTTAATTTTTTGAGTGGGGGAAGGTGTTGTATTTTCTCTCACAAATGACAATAATAGTAACATTCATGTATTGTGGATGATAAGAAGATCTCTAATAATTGATTAAGGTTTATCTATAGTTAGCCTATCTTTTATTTTGGGTGTTTTTCCTTTATCAAGCAGACAAACATTGGGGGAAAGGTATTCAAACGGTTGAGAGCAATTGACGCAGTTAAAGGTTTATTTGTTTTCCCACAGAAAGGTAGTACAGTTGGTAGCCGCCTAACATTTCGCCGCTTAAGATCCCCGTCCGCCTGAGATCGATTTTTTTCTCAGAAACGGATTTTTTTTTTCTTTTTGTCCAAACATATTGGCCCCTGAGCAGTAGACAGGTATTTGTACATGTATGGGGATTAGGCGGTCCTGATTTCCATGAGTCTCATGCTGCCTTGCACTGCAGGCAGGTCTGGACTGACCAAAGGATAAGGGAGTTAACCCTGACAGGAAAAGTGTATGCGACAGTACTAGAAATGAGGCTAAGGAAAAGAGTAGGCCTAGAAATTCAGATTGAAGAACCTCAGAATGTATTTAGACCAGGAAGAAGTGAAAGGGAACGGTAGTACCAATACAAAAGAAAGGATCAACTATAGAATGATCAAACTATAGAGGGATATTACTACTTAGCGTACCAGGTAAAGTGTATACCAGGATACTGGAAAAGGAGACGAGTAGAGGAGTAGGGGGTCAGATAGAAGAACAGCAGAGTGGATTTAGACCAGGAAGAAGTGTACAAGATCACATATTTACAATTAGACAAATAATAGAAAAATTCCTTGAGAGAAACATTGACTTGCACCTGTGTTTTATAGACTTAGAAAAGGCATCTGACCCTGTGAGGGGGGAAGAACTGTGACATTCCTTAAAAGAACACAGTGTGGAGTAAAATTTAGTAGAAGCCACTAAAAGTTTTTAAAATAAACCAACATGCGCAGTGAGAGTAGCTGGAAACATATTTGAAGAATTTGATGTAGATATAGGAGTAAAATAGGGTTGTGTCCTTAGTCCTCTTTTGTTTATCACATTTATGGATTCAGTCGCAAAGGCATCCTCAAAAATGAAGAAATTGAATGTAGGTATGTGGAAACTCAAACCCACAAATACATTAATGCTTTCATTTGCTGATGATTTAGTTCTGTTTGGAAAATCAGAAAGTGACCTTCAGTCGAATATCAACATTATGAACAATGATCTAAATGAAAGAAAATGGAAGTAAATGCAAAGAAAAAAACAATGCTAGTAACTGGGGGAGCTAAAACACAAACACATTTATAGGTAAACAGGAATTGTCAACAAAAACCAAAAGGGCAGTATACAACACTGTTTATTGACCAACTCTCCTATAAGGCAGTGAAACCTGAAACTTAGACAGTAGAGAATACAGTAGAGTACAACAGCTGAAATGAAATATCTAAGAACAGTAGTAGGGAAAACTAAACTAAAAATTAAATCAGAAACATAACAATAAGATATCAAACCAAAGCAGATGGCATAAAAACTAAGATAGAAATAATTCAAATCAGATGGTAAACAGAGTGAATGACAATAGAATAGCTAAATCAATATACAAGGCTAAAACCCAAGGTAAAAGGCCTAAAGGTAGACCTCGGAGAAAATGGGAAGAAGATTCACAAGAGGCATTAAAGCAAAGAAATTTCAACTTTCACCGAAGGAAACAGAAAATGTCAGGACAGGGCAGCCTGGAGAAAGATCATTTCGGGCCGGTAGGTAGAATGGGAACTGTATAGTGTAAAACACATTATTTTATTGAATATCATGGTGACGTTCGCTTTCTTTCTTCGTTCTTCTAACGTTGGTCATTTTAGTTCTTCCCTTATTTTTGATACGCTGCTGGTAGTGCGATAAGCCCCAACGCAAAACGTGCTGCTTTTCTTTTGAACCTGAAATATTTTATCCATTAAAGGTCCTTTTCTACTTGGCAAGGTTATTAAAGGATATTTTGAATATAATCCACTGCTGATAAACTTAGCAAGAACATTGAAACATATTGTATCAATGAGAAAGCACTACGGTAATATCAATAACATTGCATTTATATAGCGCCTAAAAATCGACTGAAGTGCTCAACGGCGCTTCACAATAACAGTAATCTCATAACACACCAGTACGTGTACATTAAATCTAACTATCAATGAACGCTTTCGTTCATCATATTTCAGCTATCATAATTGTCATTGATAAATATCATAAAATACACGCTAACAATAAAAAAAATATATATATAAAAATATAACTAACCATCGTGATAAACAAAGATTATAAATCTACACATGCACTGCGAAAAGTTCAGTTTCAAGACATCTTTAAAATCATTGAACGGTGTACAGACTTTAGTATCAAGACTAAGATTGTTCCACAGTCTTGAAGTGATATTTTGACATGTTTTACGGGGAGAGTTTGATAATCTATTGATTTCTCTTAATAAAATAACATTAGATTATCTTAGAAGTCTGCTTGAATTGTAAATATCAATGTTTCATTTAGGTATCTCGATGCCAAATCATGAAGGAAGGCATTTGAAAGCATAACATACAATTATTTCAAAATTAAATCTGTGCAGGTTATGCAAAACTGCCGTTAGAGTGACCAACCGAGCTGCTTTATTTTGTTTTTTGTAAAGTCTGTCAAATGCATATTTTAGTCAGCCTTTCACAAATGCGTTGCAATAACCAATTCTACTGAAAATGAATAAAGAAACTAGCAATTTTGTTGTTTCACTAGCGGGATATATAAGATTGTTTCAATTTTGGAAATTGTCTTCAGATGACAATGGTAACTTTTTACAACTTTGGTGATATGAAGTTACATAATAGCAAGATTGCTATAAAACTATACACATGTTACGAACAGTATCATCTGAAATGGATATTTCACTATCAGTCACAATGATTGTTTGAGATATTATGATAGATGTATTGTTAACTTTTTTTTTATTGCTTTCATTTTTAACCCTAATAATCTTAATATTGTCTTCATTAAGTTTCAGTTGGTTCCTTGACGTCCAATCTCTGATTTCATCGACGCAAAATATATATCTAGGCCTAATATTTTTAACAACATGCTCATCAACTGTATTAATTGGAACACAATTGCGTGTCATCTGCGTTTACATGAAAATGAATATCAGTGGATGAAATCAAATCTCCAAGATGTTTGTATAATGTATACATTATTGTTTACCTCAATTTAACAGCCTAACCAAATAGTGTCTAATTATAGACATTCTTTTGGTCTAGCTGTATTATTTTGAAGCTTCCTCTTATCTATCTCTGATGTTTTGGTGTTGTAGTTGCAGTTCATACTAGATCTAGATCTAAGAACTACGACTCAGCAGTGTCAAAAAATTCACGTACTCGGTAAAAGTCGGTGTGTCAGAATGGGGCCTTCAAGTGCAAGTCGACAAAAACGTTTTGGACGTTATCTCTGCAAATATACCTATTTTATATATTATGGGCAATAACATTAGTGTTTGAATCTATATATACGAGAAATATTGTTTTGTTGTAATGTTGTGTCGACACCTGAAAGGTGCACGAACCGGAAACTACGAGGCATTGAAAACAACACAAACTTGTCTTGGTTATTTATCCCTCTAGGCTATCGTGACATATAGCCATAAATCGCGAAAAAAGGTGAAGAAGTAGGGGCCTGCTATAGTTCTCGTGCTATACACCTATACACGCCCCTCCCTCTCTCTCTCACTCTTAGCATTTTGATATCATGATTTGATCTACAGCCTAGCTTCTAAGATATTAGAGATCTAGATCTAGCCCAGCGCTCTAGAGAGATCTAGATCTAGATGTTTAGATTTTAGATCTATCGATCGAATTCTTAGGGATCAATCTCAACTGGTCAAAGTACAGATTTGCGATTTATGGAGGAATCTGAGACTTGAGTTGATCGTCCCGATTAGATGAAGATCTAGCTCTAGATTTGATCCAATGTAAGAATAGATCTATATATATCTAGAAGGAGCTAGTTAAGTAGCAAATTCAGATTCTGAGCTCCTCTAGATCTGTGTTTTAAGATCTTGTTTTCGTTTTAGATTTTCTTTGATTTATAGATCTAAGAATTTTTTCTTATTCTCGGCGGTGTTGGGAATATTACTTTTTATTATTCCAAACGGGTATTTTGTTTGTTATGATCTCTGGGAGTTCCGTTGGGTGAGAGAGATTGGGATAGCCCCACAACTACGATGATCTCGGGTTATTGGTAGGATTTTTAATTTTGCCAGGACTGCCCTGTAAACAGCCAAGGGATCTTTTACGTGCACAAAGTGTTGTCTGCACATGGGACCTTTTCATCGTCCGTCTCCGATGGGACTAGGTGTCGATCCACCTACCTGGACCAGGGAGATAGATATTGCTTGATTTTCAACTGTTGACGTGGCTCAAACCCACTATTTTTTGGTTGAGAGGCCGACATCTTGCCTCTGGATTACCGAGTCCCTGAGAGAGGCCGAGGCGCACCTAATACTATACAAACTACATGAAACAGGAAACTGTCGGATAAAAGCCGCGACTTCCCTGCGATGGCTGTCTCCTGAAAACCTTAAATCTCTTGTAGCCTTTAATAATATTTATAATAACAATAATAAACAGTTAGGAATTTAATAAGAAAAATTTTATTCACAACACCCGGTTTGGAATAAGAAATAGAAGTGACGTGTGTGGCTTCTTCATGCCCGGTTGGGAATACGAAAAAGTAGTATTCCTAACACGATTGGAAATAACGACAGCCTTAAACTCAAACATATTTAATTAGAGACATTGTTATTTAATGTCCATACAGCCTTAAACTCAAACATATTTAATTAGAGACATTGTTATTTAATGTCCATGTGGCATCTTTACTAACTTCTTTATCCAACTCATTACCACCAAGTAAAAACGTCATAGGGACAATGCTGCTGCTTCTTAAAGGCTTAAGGGGTGCGAATGCTTTATTTTTTACAGTTACAGTCGGCTCTGCCTATAAGCACACCGTCCTCAAATATGTTTCGGACTTGAGCATGCAAACTTATTCCTACCTACTGTTTGCTCTTAGATATATAAACTACATGTTCATAAGCGCGGTCATTTTGGTCTTAAGCATGCTCCAATTCGTGGGCACGACTAATAAATTATTGTTAAATGGCAATGTCTGGACCACCAAGATCTTGAGGAAATACCTGCATGCGTGGTTTTATTGCTTAAAACCATAGAGTTAGAATCTAAATATCTCTTGCTTGGGTTAGTTGGATCTGGATACGTATGTGAAGGTGTGTGTTTGTATACGTCTGCCTCAGGCCTTGAGTTTACCTGGACACCTCATTAATAATGGTCGGCTATTTCCGTCCTGCCTCAACAAACCTTTGTAACACAAAGGACACCTCATTAATACCTATGATCGGCTATTTCCGTCCTGCCTCAACAAATCTTTGTAACGCAAAGGCCTGCTTTTGCTGTGTGCCTTCTGTCAACCTTGTGGTGCGAAGGCCGGCTTTTTCCGTGTGGATGCGGGATGCCAATAACATGTGTTGATTTTACTATCATCATTGTTTTTCCATTCATTGGCCCAAATACAGCTTAAAACTAGCTTTCTGATTGAGAAAATTGATGTTATATTTGTGTCATCAGTGAATCTTGGTAGAGTCGAATAATGATTTTAAAAAGCAGTAAATCAATACATTACAAAACCAGCGCTTTATGATTATATATATGGATAAATTTAAAATCATAATGATTATACAGTGAAACCTGGACCTTAGACAGTAGAGAATACAGTAGATTACAAGCAGCTGAAATGAAACATCTAAGAAGAGTAGTAGGGAAAACTAAAAGAGACAAAATCAAAAAACACAACAATAAGAGATCAAACCAAGGCAGATGGCATTATAAACTAAGATAGAAATAAATCAATTGAGATGGTTTGGGCATGTAAACAGAATGAATGACAATAGAATAGCTGAATAAAAAAGGGTAAATTTTTATCAAAATAAAAAACAAAATTTCCAATTATAATACAATTGTTCATATTTATTATTTTGTTTCTACTGCTTTGATAAAGTTTTTATTACTTGATCATGTCATTAGATGGGGTTTGTTGATTATTTGTTTTGTTTCTTTTTTTATTTAATTGTATATAAACAATGTTTTTATTGATCTTTGTTTTTTCTATCTCCTGATGTCACAGAGCAAGCTGACTGTATAGAGGCCCTTCTGGTTTCCAACCTGGTATCACTTATAATGAGCGGACATGTTGGGAATTTAAGCTCAAAACAAAATAATATTCTATTGCAGGTAAGATTGTATTTTTACCAATATTACTATAGATTTGTCCTTAAAATGATCAAATGCATGTTTCTTTTGTGTCATAAATATCAAAGGTCCTGAACCAATAGAAAAACTCATTTACACTCATGATCTAGAAATGATTTCCATTTTCTTTCATAAAGCACAGCATAGGGTTTGATTATTTATGATATTTTTTGTTTCTCCTTAAATTTAACTTTCACGGAAGGAAACAGAAAATGTCAGGACAGGGCAACCTGCAGAAAGATCATTTCAGGCATCTAAATCCATGCACTGGAAGGTAGAAAGAAAGAAAGAAAGATATTACATTTCTTAATTTTCATTTCTTTCGCCTGCTATTATATGAATGTTCCTTTATCTTTTGTTTCTAAATTTTCATCAGTTTCGAAATAATGTTCAAGACATCCTGGCTAAGAGACCTGAATGTGATGATGACTACTACCTTCTGCGGTGGCTAAGAGGTAATTTACGATTATTATTTTCTTAATTTTACAGCTCATGGTCAAAATTGTGTTTAAACATTTAAAATCGACCACTCTACTTTCTTAAAACTGTTTTTACATTATTAGAAACAAATTTTGATTGGATGGTCAGTGGCCAAACCAGGGGTACGATTTCTGTGTAGATTTTTTTCCTTGACTGTCATTGCATATATCCCAGTGAATGTGTGTTTAAGTTGTATGCAATGTTCCCTGTAATTTTTCTTCTCTGTGCACACATATTTTTTTGGTGTTGTGCAAAGTTTGATGAAAAAATTCCTAATTGTGTACACTGTGCGAATGAGAAGGAATGTTAGAAAAAGAAAGAAAAAGATTTATTGGTGTGTGCAGATTTTCTCAACTATGCGCACTGTTTCTCCCAGTGTTAAAAAAAAAAACCTTGGCTGTGTATAGAGCAGTCTCTCAAAAGTGGATAATTCAAATCAAATTTTAAAAACTTTCACTGTTTACAGGGTGGTCTCTCAAAAGTAGATAAATCAAATCAAATAAAAAACCCTTGGCTGTTTACAGAGCAGTCTCTCAAAAGTGGATAATTCAAATGAAATTTAAAAACCTTTGGCTGTTTACAGGCGGTCTCTCTGGATAAAAATCAAATTAAAAACAGGCTGTTTACAGAGCAGTCTCTCAAAAGTGGATAAAAATCAAATCAAATAAAAATCCCTTGGATGTTTACAGAGCAGTTTCTCAAAAGTGGATAAATCAAATCAAATAAAAAAAAAACCCTTGGAATGGATGTTTACAGAGCAGTTTCTCAAAAGTGGATAAATCAAATCAAATAAAAACCCCTTGAATGTTTACAGAGCAGTCTCTCAAAAGTGGATAAATCAAATCAAATAAAAATGCCTTGGCTGTTTACAGAGCAGTCTCTCAAAAGTGGATAATTCAAATCAAATAAAAAAAACCTTGTCTGTTTACAGAGCAGTCTCTCAAAAGTGGATAAATCAAATCAAATAAAAATGCCTTGTCTGTTTACAGAGCAGTCTCTCAAAAGTGGATAAATCAAATCAAATAAAAACCCCTTGAATGTTTACAGAGCAGTCTCTCAAAAGTGGATAAATCAAATCAAATAAAAATGCCTTGTCTGTTTACAGAGCAGTCTCTGTTTCAAAAGTGGATAAATCAAATCAAATAAAAACCCCTTGTCTGTTTACAGAGCAGTCTCTCAAAAGTGGATAAATCGAATGAAAATAAAAAACCCTTGGCTGTTTACAGGGCAGTTTCTCAAGTCCTTTCATATATATTCTGTTACATATAATGTACAGTAAGGCTGCAAGATCTGAAAATGATTTTTTGGGATTCATAGTGAGATATCACAACATTTTTAAAAGGTAAAAAGTATTTGAGGAACTGCTTATATTGGTGGTCTTGAAAGCCATTATAATGAGGACTTTGGGGTCTCTATTTACATTGATTTTCAAACTTGTGTACATTATTCTAATAAATAATAATTATCTTTTTTTAAATTTCATTCATTCTTTAACTCTAATGTTCTATGATCCATTAAATGCTAAGTAACTTTATTTCATGTTGGATTTCCATATCAGCCAGATGCTTTGATCTCAAGAAATCTGAAGGAATGCTAAGAGATGTAAGTACTGACTCTTTGTCGTCTCTTGAGTATTATTACTGTGTGGGTACAAATATAGTATGTTTTGCTGAATGGTGGCAGGGGGGAAAAGAGAGGAAGAGAGACATAGACAGGGGTGGGGGGACGAATAGGGGGGGGGGGGGGGGGGATGGGGGGTTTTCAAGTTGAATTATCAATGTTTTCTGGGTTATTGCAGCACATCGTCGTGCAAGTCAGAATTAGTCTGCGTGGTCAGAGTCTGTTTTTCGATATGAAAAGGTCGGCAACTACGTGACGTATGTGTGTGCGTGTGCTTTTCTTTAGTTCTAATGAAATGGGTCTTGTTGTTAAAAGCTTTGACTTGGTAGCAGATGACAGGTTATTATAGTTTATTTTCCAGCCTTTAAACCTTTGAACCCTGACCTCCTGAACCTTAAAACCCCCTGCACCTGAGCTTCTAGAGGAAAAGGCTATGCCCTTTTTTTTACCACAGTGTCGTGGTGGCCCGGTGGTTAGGCCACTGGACTTTGGATCATGAGGTCCCAAGTTCGAATCCCAAAGCTAGTCCCGACGTTGTGTTACTTGGGAAAGACACATTAACATGTATTTTTCATACATGATTCAGGTGCAAATGGGTACAAGTACTAGTTTAGGAGTAAAAACCTGATCAGACTAGCACCCTGTCCAACAGGTGTTTATTATTACCTGTTCCGCTTCACGCTATACAAAACCAGAATACGCCCTGGATCTTTACTTTGACTTATTTTACCATATGCCGTAAGCCTGATGATTCATACTCTTGAGTTATTACACAGAACACTATATTTAGAAGCCTTCTAGAATTAACTTTCAGTCATGTTACATAGTAAAATAAGATGTGGCCTGATAAATTTGGCTTATGGGTCTGTAAATGGTCAATGTTAACAAATTTGTTTCACTTTTGCAGCATGTAAAATGGCGAGAGCTGAACAACGTAGACACAATCTTACAAGACTTTGAGATGCCTGTGGTGATGAGGAAGTATTATGTGGGTGGCCTGTTTGGCCAAGACAAAGAAGGTTCCCCTTGTGTGGATTGATCCAGCAGGCTTTATAGATATCAAAGGTAAAACTGTCGGTACCACTGTGTCTCTCAGTCAGTAAATGATGTGCCTGGTTTGGTCCATAGCACGTTGCAATAATTGAAAAAAACATCAGTATAGCAGAAACTCACTTAAAACATTCAGTAGGAATTCACGATCTTACTTTCTTTAATTGTGTCTATTTCACCTTCCAGTATATGTAATGACTTAAACTTTGATATATGCGATTTTCACTCAACTTAACCCTTCCTTGGCACTTTTTTTTCCCTTCCAAGAGCGTTGGTTGTTGCGCAGTTGGTAGTGTTGTGAGTTTGTAATCACAGCGACACTGGTTCAAGACCCTGGCTGAAACTAGAGGTTTTTTCACCACATTATACTCATAGGCAAGATACTTCACTCTACTTTCCTCACTTGATTCAGGTGTGAATGAGTATTGAGCTACAGATAAAGAAAAATCTTGTCAGAGAAATAGTATAATGCCTATCAGCCAGCCATACTGTATCTCCCCAGGGAGTGGAGGACTTGGAATAAAAAGGCCTGCTGTGAGATAAATGGCATGAAATCGACGAGCCTGCACTTTTGTGGGGGACACAAATAATAAAGCTATCTTTATCTTTCAATTAGTAAAGTTCCTTCCAGGCCATTATGCGGAACAGGTGATTATAATCACCTCTTGGATATGTATTTTTTAAATTTGTAAATTGTGTATTTTTAGTCTTCTGGTATGTCATAAGCACTCAAGGCTTGGGTTTCGTTCTCGCTTTTTTTGTTTTTAAAGCCGTATGCAAAAGTCAGAACATAAAGTTGGCTGGAACAAAATTACACAAGGAATCTGTTAGTTCGATTAATTTTTCAATTTGAAATTTTTCAGAAAAAACTTGATATAAAAAATAATTGATTAACCTGGGCAATGTCGGGCGCCTACTGCTACTGCTAGTATATTTATATTTTATACTTTGATAACGCACTTTGATAATGCACTTTGATTTGCAACGTTTGAAAAGCATTTTATTGGGAAAGTAGTAACAGGACAATGTAGCACTGAGCTTTAGATGACGTGTTGTTTGTAGCGAATCACAGACTGTAGGCAGCAAATCTTACAAAGAAAACTGCGCTGCTCCAACAATTAAGAAAAGAGAATGCGCCAAGCACACTATGTATATCTGCTGGTTGTTGTGAAGAGAAGGAAGGCGAGTTGGCACAGCCATGCTAGTACAAGATCAAAGGGCATTTCCAAACTCATCTTACAAGGCACCACCACAGAGGTAACAAGGAGGTGGAGGAAGACTGAAAAAAGATAGGAAGACACAATATCACGGAGTGGAGATGGTAGATTTTCTCCCGGACCCCCAAACTCTAGCTCATGGCTGATAAAAGTGGAGGAAACTAGTGAGACAGTCCATCATCATCCATCATCATCATCATAATAATAATGATAATACTTTATTAATCCCTTTCGGGACATTCTTTTTACAGATGTGCTTAAAATACTAAAATATAGAAATATAACAAGGACATACTAAATTCAATATATAATATATAAAAGTCATGGATCGATGCACACTAACAGTTTGGAAATAATTAAGCCTTTAAAAGGTAAACGTTCAAATAAATATAGTATTCTTTAAAGTGGTATTTTAAGAAATAGAGTAGAAATTCCATATAAATAGATCAGGTAAATGTATCAAGGTGTGAAAAAATGCAATTTTTTTTTCAAGGTCTATAAAAGGCATGTACAGACAGACAACAGACACAATATCATCATTCAACTCAAGACATACTACACAACATGATGTCACAATCACTATACATCCAAAACACACACACGCGACAACCACAGGATTCAACGATGAGTCATCCTATTTAACCCTTAGCATTTTAAAAGGACACGCACAAAAGCCCCACTGAAAGGTCAAAGCGACATACAGACCCACATGCGACACGTGCCAATACAGGCCCACAGACACACCTGCCAATACAGACCCACATTGTTCAAAACCTGCCAATACAGACCCACATTGTTCAAGCCAAGCCGACAGAAACGATAGAAATCTACAAGTGACACACCTCTTTTCTTGTTAGCTCTAATTGGTCACACAAATGATGCTATTGTTCTGAATTTAAAATAGAATACAAGATTAAAGGTTAGGGCAGCTTTACGTGGCCAACTGAGGTTAGTGGCACAGAAGTGCAGACTGATCCGCATTCTTTTGTGAAGATTAGCTGTCAGGAAGTCAGAAAAATGTAAATGAACCGGATTGCCACAGCGGCGAGAAAGTTGAATATACAGAGCAAAATGGCCGCCGCTTAAAGTGAACAGGAAAGGGTTAACATGCAGCATTTCCAAGGAAGAGAACGTCGGACCTAGCTTTGCTAGGATTCGAACCCGGGATCTCGTGATCCCAAATCCGGCAGCCTAACCACTTGGCCTCCGACACCACTATAGTTTTCATGCAACCGGTTAATTTGCCGTCAAATACTAAAGCCAGGTATTAACTATAAATCTTTAGGTTCCTACATTATGTCCTCTTAAAATATATTTCCTTCTCTTCAGTGTCCATTTGAAGCCAACCCTTGAAATAGTGTATTTCTAATCTCACTCCAGGCCAGTTTGAATGGGTTTCTAATTGTATAATGTATATTTCTAGATAAAAAAAATTTTTAAAGTTTGAATGTTTCATCTTTTTTCCAAAGGCATTGTAATGTCATTATGAAACAAGACATCATCATGAGTAAAGTCTGCTTACTAGAACACATTTATCGTCGCTTCAAAGAATTATCCGAGGAGGTAACAGCTAGCTTGTTTATGTTTATATTACATCAAGTTTAGATTGTCATTCCCATTTTTTTTTTCTTCTGTCTAAGCAATTTCTCAAATGAACATTCGTGTCACTCAAATTTTCTTCTATCCTAGAAGGAGATTTATCTGTGAAACACCAGATTTTTGGGGGTCATAGTTGAGACCTGAAAAATTTGGTTCTTCAGTGGTGCAAAACATTTGGCTTACTCACTCTACACCGTTCATTTAAGATTGCTCCACATAAGGATGTCCTTTAAAAAAATAAGCTGTACTTCAACAGACATCAATAATTTTATTCTTCTAATAGTCATGATGACACTGATTCAAAGTTTGTCACAACTAGATTCTCTTTCTAAACTTTAACCTGTGAAAAGCTCCTGTCTTTGTTTTCCTCTTGCAGCAGGCTTCTAAGCTATACTTCTTCTTCTTCTTCTTCTTCTTCTTCTTCTTCTTCCTTTTCTTTTTCTTCTTCGTCATCTTCTTCTTCTCCTATTCCTTCTCATCTTCTACTTCTCCTTCCTTCTCGACATCTTCCTCCTCCTCCTTCTTCTCCTCTTTCTCTTTCTTTCTCATATTCTTTTTTTTCCTATTCTGGAGCTCAGGATCATCAGTAAAATAAAGCCACGCAGCAGGTGACTGTCACAGTGACAATGTCGTGCCTATTGAAAGTATGAAGCATATCTTTAGGTCACCGTTCTAGTGGTTGGCATTGATAACAGAAAAGAAGAAAACAATGTTATCAAAGAATATCAAAACAATGTTATCAAAGAATATCAAAACAATGTTATAAAAGAATATCAAAACAATGTTATCAAAGAATATCAAAATAACCGTATCAAAGAATATCAAAACAATGTTATCAAAGAATGATCAAAACAATGTTTCAAAGAATAAGCAAAACAATTTTCATATCAATTTTTTTTTATTTTGATGGACTAAGGTCTATAGAAAAGGGTGGATGAACAGTCCAAAAGCTTGGGATAGATGAAGAAGATGGGATGGGGTTTGGGTTTTTTTTTTCAATTTCAATTTTCGATCATCCTCTTCTCATCAGTATTTTTTTCACATAACATTATTTTCAAATTTTAAGTATTTTTCTTCTTTTTTTCTTTTTTTTTTACAGCAAAGGGAGACGTGTTGACCAGATGGTAATTGTATTTGACCTGGATAACTTTGGCATGCGACATTTATGGAAACCTGGTGTGTTTGTGTTTTTCATTGAATTATTATTTGCTTGTGTATGGGTGTTTTTTTGTTTTTGTTTTTTTGTTTTGTTTACTTTTGGGTTTTTTTAATGCAAATTTATTATTTGAAAACTTTGTCTGTCAATAATGGTAGAAGCAGTCATGAATGAGGCTACTTGCTTGCGTCTAAGCTACTAAAAAATAAAAAATACTTGAGAAATGAGAAAATGTTTCACCGTGTCCACCGCATGATACTACACCTTTTGACCGAGTGGCTGACATCTTGCCTCTGGACTGGTGAGTCCTCGTCAGGAAACAAGCTTACTATCTTAAGAGGTTCTCTGTACACGTTTTGCACTTTAACACAGGACTGCAACATGCTCTGTTTGTGTTGGATTTATATTTTTATGTTTTTTAGTTTCTCTTCATGATCCAAAGGACTTAAGGGGATGGTGGAATTGCTTTCGTCTCACCAGAAATTGTGACTGTATCTCTGTGGTTTGTTGGGAGTTTTTTTTTCACTGTGTTGTAAGTAAAAGGAAAGTTCCTTCCAAGCTGTTACAGCCCACAGAGCCGGAGCTTATCCCTGTTTCTGTAACATGAGGCGGAGCAGGTGATAATAATCACCTTCTCGCCAGGATGCTAGTCTGATGCAGGGTTTTACTCCCAAGGTAATGTTTGTTCCCATTTGCATCTGGGTAGAGTGGGGAAAATGCATGTTCAGAAGTGTCTTTTCCAAAGAGCAGAACATCGGACCTAGCTTTGCTAGGATTCAAACTTGGACCTCATGATCCCCAGTCTGGCAGCCTAACCACTCAGTCCCTGATGCTACAATTTTCACAAATGGTAGATGATGTAGTGTGTTTGGTAGGAGGAATGGAAGACTGTGTTATTTAAGGACTAGAGGATTGGTTGTGGCTTGTTTTGTTTTGTTGAAATATTTATTTTGTCAAGCCATGAGGATTGCAAGTCTGTACAATGCCAGGCTTTTACAACCCCTTAACTTTGTCACCTAGTTGTTGGTACGAAAGAGGAGGCATTTCTGTACATCGACTCAATATCGAAAGACAGGAAAACTTCATGAGATGGCAATTTATAAGGCTAATCTTTTGTTTCTAGTCAGTGAGTTATCAAGTCATGCCAGTTTTCAGGGGACTTTAAAAAGAAAAAAATTTTAAGTTTTGTATGGGGGGGGGGGGGGGGGGATGTGCTTGTAAGTTCAAGGGTGATGGAATGTTATGTTTGACCAACGGGTCCCATGACACTGTACAATCTTTTCTTCCCTCAGGTGTGGATGTCTTCACGGAGAGAATTGCCGTATTTGAAAAGCACTATCCGGAAACCCTGAAAAAAGCCTATGTCATCAATTGTAAGTGGCAAAGAAGAGAGTACCTGCCCTGTGTTCTTTCTTTCTTTATCTTTTCCCATTCTACCTTCCGGTCTATGAGTTTAGATGGCTGAAATGATCTTTCTCCAGGCTGCCCTGTCCTGACATTTTCTGTTTCCTTCTGTGAAAGTTAAATTTCTTTGCTTTAATGCCTCTTTTATATCTTCGTCCCACTTTCTCCGAGGTCTGCCTTTTGGTCTATTACCTTGAGTTTTAGCACTGCCTACTGATTTAGCTATTCTATTGTCATTCATTCTGTTAACATGCCCAAACCATCTCAGTTGATTATTTCTATCTTAGCAAACAATATTTTGCTTATTTATAATGTATAATCTGAAAATTACTTGATTTCTATGAAAATCTTCTTTTCTCGGTTACATTAATTTTTGTTGTTGTAAATTTGCTTTCAGATTTCTCTTTAGTATTCTTTTGATTCTGCATACATTTTTTTTTAATTTATCATTTTTTTAATCCAGATTCATTTTGGTGACATTATGATGAGCATTAATATCTGCTTTGTTTTTTTGTAACATTGTATCTTTTTACTCAGAATAAATAGCACTCGAAAACCCTTAGCGCAACGCTAGTGTAAAAAAAATTGAAAAATCCTTGATTTTTTCTTTATAAAATTTCCCCTGTATCCTGAATTTTCACTTCAGTTTGATCTGAAATTTACCTCTGGTCGGAGACATTTTCTGTTCCCAATTTTTCCAGATAAAGTCAGCATAACACAATCCTAGAACTTACTAGAAGGAAAAATAAAGTAACCTGGAAAAAAAGCAGAAGCAAAACAAAGAAAATGCGCACAGACGGACACATGTGTCTTGGCAATAAGGGAGATAAGGGACATAAAAAACAGCATCATTTAGTGGTGTCCTTGGAATATTTGATAGTAAAAACAATGCATAATCTGAAAAGAAATCTCTTTTCCCTTCAATTTAAGATTAAACGTTTTCAAGTTAATATTGTGGATATTAATTGTAATGTCAGATGTTAGAAAAAATCATATTTATTCGTAGATAATTCCCATATAAAAACATTTAGTATATTATTGATGATAATACTAATTGTGTAATATTATAGAAGTAGTAGCAGTAGTAATAATGATGGCAATAACTTTTATTAAAAAGTATCACTTTATGTGCAAAAAATAAATCATTTCATCGTTTTGCTCATTCCAGCCCCAAGGATATTTCCCATCGCCTTTAACATAGTCCGGCCATTTCTTAGTGAAGAGACACAAAGAAGATTGTTGTGTGTGCAAGTAAGTTTTATTTGTTTAACTTTACATGAACGCAGTATGATCATTTATAATCTTTTTCTTCTTTTTTTTTCATGCGTCAAGGAGAAAACCTGTGCATGCATTGAATTAAAACTCTCTTTGTAGTGTAGTCTGGTTTAACAGGTGAAGTTTTACACCTGCTTAAATAGAAGACTACGTGCGTGAAGTTTTATGTGTGGTTGGGGCTGCTTTCTCTTGCTTCCAGAATGTCACTCTTTAGTTAAATCTGTAACTTTCCTTCACTTACCACACAATTTCTGTGTACACCTGAAGTTAAGTATGTAGTAGGTAAAGCTCCTTTAAGGCCCATAGAGCCGGAGTCTATCCCGGTTTCTATAGCATGAAGCAGAGCAGGTGATACTTATCACCTCCTTGTCAGGATGCCAGTCTGTGGCAGGTTTTAACTCCCAAGCTGCTGCTGCTACCCGTTTTCACCTGGGTCGAGTGGGGGAAACTGCGTCTTAAATGCTCCCCAAGGAACACAGTATCGAACCTACCATTGCTAGGATTCAAACCCAGGACCTGATGATGCCAAGTCTGGCAATCTAAACAATAGGTCAGCGACACTCAAACCTCAAGTTAAAATTCATGTAAATTTGATGAGGATGCACTTTTGATGAAATGCAGATTGTAATTCATGCCGTGTCTGCTTGGTTCCTATATTTAGAATGCTAGGGGACTCGGTGGTCCAGAGGCAAGGCGTCCGCCTTTCAACCAAATTTTCTTGACTTTTCTCAAATTAAAAACCCTACCTGTCTGGTCCAGGTAGGTGGATCGACACCTAGTCCCATCGGGGGCAGATGATAAAAATGAGGTCTTGCAGGCAGAGATCACAACAATCTGTACACGTTACACATTCCCTTCTGTGACTGTTAACAGGGCGGTCCAGGCAAAAAAAAAATCTTTTCTAATCCTACCAAACACCCCTGACATCCCCCTTAGTCGTGAAGGTGGGTAAAATCAAATCAAACAAAAATAGAACACGAACTCACTTTGTACACAGGTAACTTCAAAGATGTTTTGCTGCAAGCCATTGATGCTGACCAGCTGCCCGTACATTGGGGAGGGACTTGCACCGACCCCGACGGAAATCCCAGGTGTGCCTCTACGGTAGGTGCTTTTGGCGAGTACAATATGATGAAGTTTAAGTAAAGTTCCTTCCAGGCCATTATGCCCCATAGAGCCGGTTTGTATCCCAGTTTCTATAGCATGAAGCGGAACAGGTGATATTAATCACCTCCTGGACAGGACGCTACTCTGACGCAGGTTTTTTTTACTCCTAAGCTAGTGCTTGTACCCATTTGCACCAGGGATTGAGTGAGGAAGTTGCGTGTTAAGTGTCTTTCCCAAGGAACACAACATCGGCCCTGGCTTTGCCAGGATTCGAACCCGGGACCTCATGATCCCAAATTTGGCAGCCAAACCACTCTGCTACCATTGCCACTGGGGACGATTTGGCCAAAAGATTTAAAGGCATTGCACTGTGACCCAGAGGTATTGAGCTCGAGCCCCTCTTTGGTTAAGAAAGTTTGCACTTTTGACTCATTTAGACAACATGGGTGGCTCCTGTTGCATTGATGATAGTCTATAATTATTCCTCCCATCTCTTAAGTAATTGCAATGCCAGGTGCGACACTGCGCGCGGGCGGTACTATTTTTTTAATAATTAATATATTTTTGTCTTTCTCATTTTTATGGTAAGTGTGATGTCTAAAGACAAAGTAGCTATTAGTGGTGGTGGTAGTAGGGGCAGTAGGGATGGCAGTAATGATAGTGCTGGTGGTAGTGGCAGTAGGGATGGGAGTAATGATAGTGCTGGTGGTAGTAGTAGTAGTGGCAGTAGGGATGGCAGTAATGATAGTGCTGGTGGTAGTAGGGATGGCAGTAATGATAGTGCTGGTGGTAGTGGCAGTAGGGATGGCAGTAAAGATAGTGCTGGTGGCAGTAAGTGACAGTAGGGATGGCAGTAATGATAGTGCTGGTGGTAGTGACAGTAGGGATGGCAGTAATGATAGTGGTGGTGGTAGTGACAGTAGGGATGGAAGTAAAGATAGTGGTGGTAGTGACAGTAGGGATGGCAGTCAAGATAGTGCTGGTGGTAGTGACAGTAGGGATGGCAGTAATGATAGTGGTGGTGGTAGTGACAGTAGGGATGGCAGTCAAGATAGTGCTGGTGGTAGTGACAGTAGGGATGGCAGTCAATGATAGTGCTGGTGGTAGTGACAGTAGGGATGGCAGTCAAGATAGTGCTGGTGGTAGTGACAGTAGGGATGGCAGTCAAGATAGTGCTGGTGGTAGTGACAGTAGGGATGGCAGTAATGATAGTGCTGGTGGTAGTGACAGTAGGGATGGCAGTAAAGATAGTGCTGGTGGTAGTGACAGTAGGGATGGCAGTAAGATAGTGCTGGTGGTAGTGACAGTAGGGATGGCAGTCAAGATAGTGCTGGTGGTAGTGACAGTAGGGATGGCAGTAATGATAGTGGTGGTAGTGACAGTAGGGATGGCAGTAATGATAGTGGTGGTGGTAGTGACAGTAGGGATGGCAGTAATGATAGTGCTGGTGGTAGTGACAGTAGGGATGGCAGTAATGATAGTGCTGGTGGTAGTGACAGTAGGGATGGCAGTAATGATAGTGGTGGTAGTGACAGTAGGGATGGCAGTAAAGATAGTGCTGGTGGTAGTGACAGTAGGGATGGCAGTAATGATAGTGCTGGTGGTAGTGGCAGTAGGGATGGCAGTAATGATAGTGGTGGTAGTGTAGTAGGGATGGCAGTAATGGTGGTGGTAGTGACAGTAGGGATGGCAGTAATGATAGTGGTGGTAGTGACAGTAGGGATGGCAGTAATGATAGTGGTAGTAGTGACAGTAGGGATGGCAGTAATGATAGTGGTGGTAGTGACAGTAGGGATGGTAGTAATGGTGGTGGTAGTGACAGTAGGGATGGTAGTAATGATAGTGGTGGTAGTAGTGACAGTAGGGATGGTAGTAATGATGGTGGTGGTGGTGACAGTAGGGATGGCAGTAATGGGATGGTAGTGAAGTAGGGATGGTGGTAATGATAGTGGTGGTAGTGACAGTAGGGATGGTAGTAATGATAGTGGTAGTAGTAGTGACAGTAGGGATGGTAGTAATGATAGTGGTAGCAGTAGTGACAGTAGGGATGGCAGTAATGATAGTGTAGTAGTAGTAGTGACAGTAGGGATGGTAGTAATGGTAGTGGTAGTAGTAGTGACAGTAGGGATGGTAGTAATGATGGTGGTAGTAGTGACAGTAGGGATGGCAGTAATGATAGTAGTAGTAGTGACAGTAGGGATGGTAGTAATGATAGTGGTAGTAGTAGTGACAGTAGGGATGACAGTAATGATAGTGATAGTAGTAGTGACAGTAGGGATGGCAGTAATGATAGTGGTAGTAGTAGTGACAGTAGGGATGACAGTAATGATAGTGGTAGTAGTAGTGACAGTAGGGATGGCAGTAATGATAGTGGTAGTAGTAGTGACAGTAGGGATGACAGTAATGATAGTGGTAGTAGTAGTGACAGTAGGGATGGCAGTAATGATAGTGTAGTAGTAGTGACAGTAGGGATTGCAGTAATGATAGTGGTGGTAGTGACAGTAGGGATGGCAGTAATGATAGTGGTAGTAGTAGTAGTGAGTAGGGATGGCAGTAATGATAGTGGTAGTAGTAGTGACAGTAGGGATGGCAGTAATGATAGTGGTAGTAGTAGTGACAGTAGGGATGGCAGTAATGATAGTGGTAGTAGTAGTGACAGTAGGATGGCAGTAATGATAGTGGTAGTAGTAGTGACAGTAGGGATGGCAGTAATGATAGTGGTAGTAGTGACAGTAGGGATGGCAGTAATGATAGTGGTAGTAGTAGTGACAGTAGGGATTGCAGTAATGATAGTGGTGGTAGTGACAGTAGGGATGGCAGTAATGATAGTGGTAGTAGTAGTAGTGACAGTAGGGATGGCAGTAATGGTAGTGGTGTAGTAGTGACAGTAGGGATGGCAATAATGATAGTGGTAGTAGTAGTGACAGTAGGGATGGCAGTAATGATAGTGGTAGTAGTAGTGACAGTAGGGATGGCAGTAATGATAGTGGTAGTAGTAGTGACAGTAGGGATGACAGTAATGATAGTGATTAGTAGTGACAGTAGGGATGGTAGTAATGATAGTGGTAGACAGTAGTGACTAATGTAGTGGAGTGACAGTAGGGATGGATAGTGATAGCAGTAGTGACAGTAGGGATGGCAGTAATGATAGTGGTAGTAACAGTAGGGATGGCTGTAATGATAGTGGTAGTAGTAGTGACAGTAGGGATGGCAGTAATGATAGTGGTAGTGACAGTACGGATGGCAGTAATGATAGTGGTAGTAGTAGTGACAGTAGGGATGGCAGTAATGATAGTGGTAGCAGTAGTGACAGTAGGGATGGCAGTAATGATAGTGGCAGTAGTAGTAGTGACAGTAGGGATGGCAGTAATGATAGTGGTAGTGACAGTAGGGATGGCAGTAATGATAGTGGTAGTGACAGTAGGGATGGCAGTAATGATAGTGGTAGTAGTAGTGACAGTAGGGATGGCAGTAATGATAGTGGTAGTAGTAGTGACAGTAGGGATGGCAGTAATGATAGTGGTAGTGACAGTAGGGATGGCAGTAATGATAGTGGTAGTAGTAGTGACAGTAGGGATGGCAGTAATGATAGTGTGTAGTAGTGACAGTAGGGATGGCAGTAATGATAGTGGTAGGTAGTGACAGTAGGGATGGCAGTAATGATAGTGGTAGTGAGTGACAGTAGGGATGGCAGTAATGATAGTGGTAGTAGTAGTGACAGTAGGGATGGCAGTAATGATAGTGGTAGTAGTAGTGACAGTAGGGATGGCAGTAATGATAGTGGTAGTAGTAGTGACAGTAGGGATGGCAGTAATGATAGTGGTAGTAGTAGTGACTTTAGGGATTGCAGTAATGATAGTGGTAGTAGTAGTGACAGTAGGGATGGCAGTAATGATAGTGGTAGTAGTAGTGACAGTAGGGATGACAGTAATGATAGTGGTAGTAGTAGTGACAGTAGGGATGGCAGTAATGATAGTGGTAGTAGTAGTGACAGTAGGGATGGCAGTAATGATAGTGGTAGTAGTAGTGACAGTAGGGATGGCAGTAATGATAGTGGTAGTAGTAGTGACAGTAGGAATGGCAGTAATGATAGTGGTAGTAGTAGTGACAGTAGGGATGGCAGTAATGATAGTGGTAGTGACAGTAGGGATGGCAGTAATGATAGTGGTAGTAGTAGTGACAGTAGGGATGGCAGTAATGATAGTGGTGGTAGTGACAGTAGGGATGGCAGTAATGATAGTGGTAGTAGTAGTGACAGTAGGGATTGCAGTAATTATAGTGGTAGTAGTAGTGACAGTAGGGATGGCAGTAATGATAGTGGTAGTAGTAGTGACAGTAGGGATGGCAGTAATTATAGTGGTAGTAGTAGTGACAGTAGGGATGGCAGTAATGATAGTGGTAGTAGTAGTGACAGTAGGGATGGCAGTAATGATAGTGGTAGTAGTAGTGACAGTAGGGATGGCAGTAATGATAGTGGTAGTAGTAGTGACAGTAGGGATGGCAGTAATGATAGTGGTAGTAGTAGTGACAGTAGGGATGGCAGTAATGAATGATAGTGACAGTAGGGATGGCAGTAATGATAGTGGTAGTAGTAGTGACAGTAGGGATGGCAGTAATGATAGTGGTAGTAGTAGTGACAGTAGGGATGGCAGTAATGATAGTGGTAGCAGTAGTGACAGTAGGGATGGCAGTAATGATAGTGTAGTAGTAGTGACAGTAGGGATGGCAGTAATGATAGTGGTAGTAGTAGTGACAGTAGGGATGGCAGTAATGATAGTGGTAGTAGTACAGTGACAGTAGGGATGGCAGTAATGATAGTGGTAGTAGTAGTGACAGTAGGGATGGCAGTAATGATAGTGGTGGTAGTGACAGTAGGGATGGCAGTAATGATAGTGTAGTAGTAGTGACAGTAGGGATGGCAGTAATGATAGTGGTATTAGTAGTGACAGTAGGGATGGCAGTAATGATAGTGCTGTTTGCAATGACATTGCAATTAAGAGAATTGGTGGTGCATTTGTTGGCATTATCATCTTTATTCATTTTTGTTGTTTTATTGTGGTTTGTAATTGATTTTTAATTATCATTTCTACTGATGATGTTGTTATTGTTAGTATAGTACAATGAGGATGGTGATGATAAGTAGTAAAAGAAGAAGTCATAATTTTTTTATATTTTTATGATTATATTATAATATTATTATTATTATTATTATTATTATTATTATTATTATTATTATTATTATTATTGTTATTATTATTATTATTGTTATTATTATCATTGTTATATTTTTTCATTATTATTATATATTTTTATTTATGATGAATATTATTATTATTATTGTTATTAGAATTATTACATTTACTAGAACTATTACCATTGTCCTCATCGCTATCATTATTATTATTATTATTATTATTATTATTATTATTATTATTATTATTATTATTATTATTATTATTATACATTTGTTATTATAATTAATGTTAATGTTGTTATTATATTATTATTGTTGTTATTATTATTATTATTATTTGCTGCCTCATCAGATTGTCCCAGGAGGTGAAGTTCCCACTGAGTTCTACGGTGTTAACAACTTAGATGACTTGTCTGGATTCACAGAGGTTTCTATCAGCAGGGGATCTACATTACAGCTGGATTTCCTCATTGAGAAAGCGGACAGTGCAATCAGGTAAGAGAGAGAGCAAGACGGACAGACGGACAGACCAACGAACAGTCAGAAACAGTTGGAAAGAGGGAGACAGAGAGAGAGAGAGAGAGAGCCGGACAGTCAGAAACAGTTGGAAAGAGAGACAGAGAGAGACAAAGAGACAGACCAACAGAGAGACAGACAGAAGACAGACAGAAAGAGAGAGACAGAAGAGAGCAAGAGACGGACAGACCAACATGTAGAAGAGACAGTCAGAAACAGTTGGAGAGAGAGAGAGAGAGACGAGGACATTGACAGACCAACAGTTGAAGAGAGACAGTCAGAAACAGTTGGAGAGAGAGAGAGAGAATGGACAGACAACAGACAGTCAGAAACAGTTGGAAAGAGAGAGAGACAGAGACAGAGACAGAGAGACAGACCAACAGTTCAGAAACAGTTGGAGAAAGAGAGAGAGAGAGAGAGCAAAGATGGACAGACCAACATGTAGAGAGACAGTCAGAAACAGTTGGAGAGAGAGGGAGAGAGAGAGAGACAGAGAGGGAACAGACCAACAGTAAAGAGACAGTCAGAAACAGTTGGAGAGAGGGAGACAGAGAGAGAGAGAGCAGAGCCGGACAGACCAACAGTCAGAAACAGTTGAAAGAGAGGGAGACACAGTCAGAAGAGAGAGAGACAGAGAGACAGACAGAGAGGAGTCAGAGAGAGTTGGATAGAGAGGGAGAGAGAGAGACAGACAGAACAGAACAGAGAGAGACAGTCAGAAAGAGTTGGATAGAGAGGGAGACAGAGAGAGAGAGAGAGAGCCGGACAGAGAACATGAGAGAGACAGTCAGAAACAGAGACAGAGAGAGAGAGAGAGAGAGAGAGAGGAGGGAGCAGAGACAGACCAAGATGGAGAGAGACAATCAGACAGAGTTGAATAGAGAGGGAGACAGAGAGAGAGAGAGCAGAGACGGACAGACCAACATGAGAGACAGTCAGAAATAGTTGGATAGAGAGGAGAGACAGAGAGAGAGAGAAATGAGGCAGACAGAGAACGTGTAGAGAGGCAGTCAGAAACAGTTGAAGATAAAAAGAGAGACAGACAGACCAACATGTAGAGACAGACAGTCAGAAACAAGTGGAGAGAGAGAGAGAGAGAGAGAGAGAGAGAGAGAGAGAGAGAGAGAGAGAGAGAGAGAGAGAGAGAGAGAGAGAGAGAGAGAGAGAAAATAAGACTTGCCAGTAACATTCATCAACCCTCCTCTAGCAGAAGAGAGGGAGACATAAAGACAGAGAAAAAAGACACACAGTGACTTCACAAAGGGAGTGAAAGACAGACAGACAGAGAAAGAGCAAAACTAGACGGACAGAAACTTCAAAAAGAGTGAGAGACAGAGAGTGAAATAGACAGACAGAGACTTCAGAAAGAGTGAGAGACAGACAGACAGGGGCAGAGAGCAAAATAAACAGACAGATGTAGACAGAGAGAGAATGTGAGACAGGCATAACAAGAGAGATCAAGATACACATGCACATACAGAGTGAGAAATACAGACACATAGATACAGACACACAGAGAGTGAGATTCAAACACAAAAGGACACATAGCTCACAAGTTTTCTTTAAAAAATTTCTTTTGGAAATTTGAGCAACTGAACAATGTCAGACGTGCAGAGAACAATATTGTTGACACATTCAAAATGTTAACAATCATTTCTACAGACATGCAACATGATTGAAAGAATTATTATTTTTTCATTTCAAATGCTTGATTCTAAGTGTGTTTGTATTTAATAGGTAATGTTTATTTTTTCTGCAATTTTGACTTTTATATATTTCCCTGAGTAGTAATAGATCCCCCTGTGTAGTATCATCTCTATTTTGTGTTTCATATATATATGTTTTTGAAGATGGCAGTTCAAGACAGATGGGTTTGACGTGGGCTTTGGAGTATATCTTAGGACGTGCGACCAGCGGCAGAAGGCTTGCGATATGGAGCCCGTTTTGCCCTCCCAACGGGTGAACAGTCACATGGTGCCGGAAGATGGGAGTGTGCAATGCAAGCTGCCGGGCACCTGTAAGTCTGCGGTTAAAATTCATGTAGAGTGATGTATCGTCAACACGGCTATAACATCAGTACAGCTAGTCAGTTCTGTTTATGTCTCTGTTAAAGGTTCTCTTTATTTCACTAAAAGCTCTCATTTTAATAATAATTTAAAAAATGTTGTTTGTTCCATACAACAACTAACAAGGATCTGTTGTGATCGTATTTTTTTTCCTATAGTGAATGGTTGTTTTGCTGTTAAAAGTAGCCAAGCTGACGTTACAATAGCTGTGTTGATGTTATAAGGGAAATTTGGGACATTCCTTGGCATCAACCAGTCAAAATGCACAGTTTATACAAATGGGTCATTGTTATTACAAGATGGACTATTTTTAGATATCTTCCTTCCAGCGCCATAGGATGATTTATTGATACAAATGGGTTCTTCCTTTATTTACATGACCTCTTCTTCTGGTCCTTAGGTAGCCGTACTGACGGTAGGCCACTCTACATAATGCGTGAAGGTAATGACATAAGAAAATATGAAAGCCCAGAGGGAACAAAGATGAGACAAATGCAAGGAATAGACACAAAAAAAAAAATCCCACCATCGCCTCGCCATGAAAAGAAAGCGTGCTACCAACCGAGCTGACTACGCTCCTTTTTTCTGTCTATTCATTGTATTTGTCTCATCTTTGTTCCTATGGGGCTTTCATATTATCTTATGTCATTACCTTCACTTCCGACATGTCCCTATGCCTCACTGTTTGTCTTTATCTACATAATACGTCAGCTCAGAATCATATTGTCCAAACTACATAGTTTGACGATATTTGAGTTATGATCATCATCGGATTCAGAGAGCCGTCGATTATCCTGTCTAACTAACACGTGCGACCAAACGTGGCCTACTTTTGTCATAAATTTTGCAAAGTCCTTTTCTATAGAATGTGAGACTGCATCTCAATGTAAATCAGTGCAAGCAAACAAAATAGATAACATATTAATCTTATTAAGCGTCAGTCAATTAAATTATAAAAATAGGAACGCGCTGCATGTTCTGTACTACTACTATTATCATGTCTATGTTCTTCTTCTTCTTCTTCTTCTTCTTCTTCTTCTTCTTCTTCTTCTTCTTCTTCTTCTTCTTTTCTTCTTCTCTTATTATTATGATAATTATCAACACAATTGCTATCACTACTATTAACTTTATTAGAATGATTGTTTGCAAGGCTAGAAATGGTACTAGTAGTTATACTGCTTTTGTAATAACATTATTATTTATGAATGATGACGTGGGGTACTCACTGCCCTCATATTTTACTATATAAAGACAAGCAGTGAGGCAAGGGGCATGTCAGAAGTTAATGTAATGACACAAGATAATATGAAAGCCCCATAGGAACAAAGACGAGACAAACACAAGGAATAGACAGAAAAAATCCAGGCCACCATGCGGATCGAACAGGCGACCTCTGCGTCGGCACCCATCGCCTCGCCATAAAAGAAAGCGTGCTACCAATCGAGCTAACTACGCACGCTTTCTTTTCCTTGTGTTTGTCTCGTCTTTGTTCCTATGGGGCTTTCATATTATCTTGTGTCATTACATTTTACTATATAATAACCTAAGGGATTCTCAGGCTTCACGCAAAAGAATTACTTCCAATCTGTTTTTGATTCAAGGGCAGATAATTTTGCGCACTAAACGTTCCATTGATTTGGTGGGGTGAGGACGATGGAGGGTTGGTAGCCGTCTTCATAGAAATGACATGATTTTTCTATACTATAAGTATGAATAAATTTTGTTCTTGTCACTGAAAATATCTTGACATGAATTGGGAAATGAGAAAACATAATGCTTTTTATCGTTCATAACGAATAATGAATTTTAAATTTAAATGTGTGTTTTTCAATCCTCGTCTTCTTCACATATCCCCATGTCAGATGTGGTTCAATTTAAATGTGTGTGTTTTCAATTCCTTGTCTTTTTTGCATATCTCCTTGTCAGATGTGGGTTCGTTTTGACAACACCTACAGTTGGCTCAAAACAAAGAAACTTTATTATCTCATCGAAATTCTGGAACCTGAGGCATATGACCTTCAAATGGTTCAATCGTCTTCAAGTTCAAATAAATCTTTATCCATCGACCAGAACAGCCCCTCTGATATTAACACTTCACTGCCTTGCAATGGAGGAACAGAATCTGAACCAAAGGAAGAGACACCTTCTTGATAGAAGTGCTAGTTATTTGAATTCAATGTGATGTTTTATTTGAAAGCCTTGCAGACTACTGACCAACTGATAATCAACAAAATGTGATTTTCCATGTTCTAATCTTTTGTTGGACAATATTTGAGTAGACCTTCTTTCTGACAACATTTAATTCACCCTGAGATCATTGCAGATAATGATGGGGGATGGCGTAAATTTCGATCAAACTAACAAACAAATTGGTGGAGTTATCTTCTTTTTTTTTCTTTCTTTTTTTTGTATCTTTACTTTACTCCACAATGGTTCCCCTATGGTTCCCTTTCCTCAAAATGTTTTTGGTCCTTAGCTTCCTTACATTCTAAGGGAACCAGACTAGCATCCTTACACTCTAAGGGAACAAGAATAGCTTTCTTACCTCTAAGGGAACCAGACTAGCTTCCTTACACTCTAAGGGAACCAGACTAGCTTCCTTATACTCCTTATACTCTAAGGGAACCAGACTAGCTTCCTTACACTCTAAGGGAATCTGACTAGTTTCCTTACACTCTAAGGAAACCAGACTAGCTTCCTTACACTCTAAGGAAACCAGACTTGCTTCCTTACACTCTAAAGGGAACCAGACTAGCTTCCTTACACTTATGGGAACCAGACTAGCTTCCTTTCACCCTAAGGGAACCAGACTAGCTTCCTTTCACCCTAAGGGAACCAGACTAGCTTCCTTACACTCTAAGGGAACCAGACTAGCTTCCTTACACTCTAAGGGAACCAGGCTAGCTTCCTTACACTCTAAGGGAACCAGACTAGATTCCTTACACTCTAAGGGAACAAGACTAGCTTCCTTACACTCTAAGGAAACTAAACTAGCTTCCTTACACTCTAAGGGAACCAGACTAGCTATATTACACTTTACACTCTAAAAATCAGACTAGCTTCCTTACACTCTAAGGGAAAGGAAACTAAACTAGCTTCCTTACACTCTAAAGGGAACCAGACTAGCTTCCTTACACTCTAATGGAACCAGACTAGCTTCCTTACACTCTAAGGGAACCAGACTAGCTTCTTAATACTCTAAGGGAACCAGACTAGCTTCCTTACACTCTAAGGGAACCAGACTAGCTTCTTAATACTCTAAGGGAACCAGACTAGCTTCCTTACACCCTAAGGGAACCAGATTTCACCCAGGCCATGAGTCTTAGCGTTTGATTTATCTTTTGTCATGTATATTTAAAATTTGTTTACCTTTAAAGAAGATCTTTCCGCACTATGTCAATCCTGAATCGCTGTTGTTGTTAATATCACGAAACTTATCTCCAAATCAACTATACTACAAAATACTTAAAGCTCGTTCATTCCATCATCTCTATATTTTTTTATTAACAATTTTTGTCTAACTTAATCGTTAACAGCTGGATTTTTGATAAGCCTAATGTTTTGTTTTAATGAGACATTAATTCCGTTTTGCCATTGAAGTGTTTGACTTGTGTCATGAGACTTTACATTTTGTTTTCGATGATCACAGAATATGAATTACTGCTTTCTGGGACAATTTCTGTTGTCGATAGCCTTGGTGATCATAATTTATAAGTTTTGAATTTTATCAGTGATGCTAGATCTGATGTTATGTTCTTTGGGAAAGACAGTTAACAAACATTTTCTCCCACTCAACTCAGGTGCAAATGGGTACCATCAACAGCTAAGGAGTAAAATAAAACCTGCAACAGACTAGTGATATTATTTTATTTTGCATGGCAAAATCAAGATGCATGATTTATTTCATTTTTCATACCAGATTTAAGATTCATGATATTATTTCATTTTGCATGGCACAATCAAAATTCATGATGATATTATTGAAAAGCTCAGAAAATTCTATTGCACCAATTCATGCATTTTCATGCATTTTCATGTTATTCATGCATTTATTTTTTTAGTATTGCCTGATCATGGTGCATTTACTCATCAAGTGATTATAAAGGCTGCCTTGCATTTTATAAGCAATCTGCAATCTGATTGGTGACAATTTTTGGAACTATATGTACAAAAATAATTTTTAATTAGGTCATGTTTGCGCGGGCACCAAAAGGTGTCGCGGCTGGCATTCA
The DNA here is from genome assembly GCA_037039925.1 of Doris montereyensis. Classification (NCBI taxonomy): domain Eukaryota; kingdom Metazoa; phylum Mollusca; class Gastropoda; order Nudibranchia; family Dorididae; genus Doris; species Doris montereyensis. The sequence goes on from JAXRKP010000528.1 coordinate 153,961, forward strand.
AAGTTAATTAAGGAAAGGAATATAAAGACTAATATCGCGCTTGCGATCAATGCAGCAGGAGCCACTCATGTTGTCCAAGTGAGGGAATAGGGTAAATTTGTTCGCCCACGAAAAAAAAAACGAAATGGCTGAAGTGGGGTTTGAGCCCAGTACGTCTAAGTCACAATGTACACAATCAAAATGCTAGGATGCCAGACAGCCTTATAAGGCACTTTCTGTGTGAGCATTGGTCTGATTTATGCCATGTCCAGTGCTGTCCAACCAACCTACTGCTAGCAAAGAGGATTTGTACGCTGTTTTCAAGATTGTATGCCTCTTTTTCAAAATTGTATATCTTTTTTCAGAATTGTACCTTTTTTTTTTTTTAGCTTTTCTTGGGTTTTCCCTGTCAACATTAAGTTTTGTTAGCATTTTCAAATTGTACACTTTTTTTTTCAAATTTTCTTTTCAGCCCAGCAATCTCCCATTTTTTCTGTTCATGGGGTTGGCAACTCTGCATGTCATTGTCATGTAGTACTTTGCTGAATTGCTTTAAATCCATTCATAATCATATCTCCTCTACTTAAACATTTTGGCTCAGAATTACATTAATGTCCTAACTATGCATAGACCCATTTTGAGAAGAAGAAAAAAAAAAGTTCTTAAGTTCTCAACTGGAAAGAAAATCTTCAGTGAAGAGAAAAGTGCAAATGAAATTTGTGACAAATGCAGACCAAAAAGACTTTCAGTTTCAGTCTTTTTGTGAGACAGGACCTTTGATGACTGAATTTGATTGATATGTTTAACTCTTACATCACCAAGTGAGTAGTTTGGACGATGTAATTCTAAACATGAATTGTGAGCAGAACCACTAAGCCGAAGGAAACAAATAGATCTGTATGCACAAAGTTTACATCTTTTTACTTTTAAATCATTCAAACTATGATAATGTTTAAAACACAAAACTTTTTACAACTAAAATGTCTTCTCAACGGCAGGGAATAAATAAATTCTTAATATTCTTATACATATACAATACATCAATGAATGGAAGTCAATTCTTTTAGTTTTCTATTTTAAGTTAAGAATTTAGAGTTCTTGCTTGTATGAATTCCTTGAATTTGAATGATATGAAAAAAATGCTGATATAGATCTGAATTTTCATCTAGAGCATGAGCTTGCTCTAACTCATCCTTGTTGTTATTATTGTCCATTTCAGCTCTTAAACTGTCATCTATATCATTTTTAGTTTTAGTATTCCTTTTATTTTTCTGTGCTTTATAATAAATAAATAAGAATGTTTCATAATTTTTCAGTTATTTTTTTTTTAAGAGGCAATCAACATACCCTATATCTTTACCAATTTTATTGTCTTCAATGTCGCATAAGAAGTGACAAATACAAAAAAATGTATTTAAAAAAAAAATTAATCAGTGAAATCATTTAACTTTCTATCAAAAGTGTGCCTTAAGTCGTAAAACAGAGCAAGTCTCACAGAGATTATTTTGGGTACTTGTATCCCACCCCATAGGTGGGGATCTTAATTTCATACCTCTCAAGTTAACAGGAAGCTTTAAAGAGAAAAAAAAAGTTGTATGTCATGTTATCTAGAAATTCCAGTAACAAATAATGAAATATATATGCCGTAGTTGATAAGAAAGCTCCAGTGAATTTGTGTCTTTGATCAGGGGTGATGTATTTTATTTTTGGACATTGATTTGTGTCTTTGATCAGGAGTGATGTATTTTATTTTGGGACATTGATTTGACCGATTTTTGTTAGTTTTTATTAGTGTGAGGACATTTTTCGTAGACTTTTACTTTTATAAAAAAAAATAAGAAAAAAATATTTGTAAATTATCACAATCATTCTTAGGATTTTTACCATATTTTTAAATATGCTTACTTCGCTCATGTCAATAAAAATGTTAAGACCTATTTGGTGCAGCTGTAGTGGTGTCAGTGCTATTAGCCAACAGGGCAACAGTGGCCAAGTAGTTGAGCCTTCAGTTTTGGGATCACAGGGTCCTGGGCTCAAATCTTATCAAAGTTAGGTCCGGTATTGTGGTCTATGGGGAAACACACTTCTAAGCACTCACTTCCTTGCTTGATGGAAGTACAAATGGGTACCAGCACGAGGTTTTAAGTAAAACTTGTGGCATACTAACGTCCTATCCAGAAGACAATATATTATATTATCATTTGTTCTGGCTAAAGCTATAGACACCAGGATACATTCTAATCTTATTATAAACCATAACAACAGCTTTGAAGGAATTTCACTTACTAACTGTCTTTGAATTTAAAGAAAGTGCCAGTGTCCTTCGCTTGATAAAATATTCCATCATGATGCATGGATTAGCTGTTGTTGATAGGCCTACATAAAGAGACTTAAACTGACATTTGCATGAAACCGACTCAACAAATGAAGATGAGTATGATAAAACTTATGCTATTATAGCTGAATAAATTGCGCGACTGCCTATGTGTCAGTTGTTTAGAATAAGATTTTCACTTTATCCCCCTTTGCTTGAACAATGAATTGTATTTTTATGCAAAGATTGAAATGCTCCATGATTGACATTGATGTTTTATATTTCGTTGTTGATTATATTTTCATGATTTATTCCATCTTTCATCATTTCAATATCTTCTTACCTGTGATCTTCTTATTTATATTGTTGTGTTTCATTGTTATACCTGTTTTACTATCCCCAAGAATTTCATTTTTATTTATCATTAGTTAGCTTTGATTATGAGACAATAAAGACATTATAATGTGATGAGTTATGAATGTCGTTTCCAGTCGACAAATAGTTTTATCCTTCATTTCGTACTCATAACATTAAAATTATTACGGTTTTATAATTATGAGCTTTATTTGCTTATTGTTAATGTTATTATATTGCATCTGATAAATATAATAATGTATAACTATTTCTCTCATTCAACGTATGAGCATGTTGGAGAATACGGCTGGTCTTTTTTCTTTCTTTTTTTTCTTTCTTTTTTCTTTTTTTGATTAATGATTTGACTTTGTTTTGGTACATTTTTCTTTGTTATATTTCAATTATTTACTAATTGCTAGATAGATCTTATGCACACAGTGTTGAGTTTGTTTGTTATTTGATGTTTATCCTGTGTTATATTTCAATTATTTATTAATTGCAGGGTAGATCTTATGCACACAGTGTTGAGTTTGTTTGTTATTTGATGTTTATCCTGTGTTATATTTCAATTATTTATTAATTGATGGGTAGATCTTATGCACATAGTTTCGAATTTGCTTTATGGATGTTTCTTCTTTGTCATTGCTATATTTCAATTATTTATTATTTGATGGGTAGATCACCACGACCAGCAGTACACCTATCCCCTGATCATCGAAGAATTAAGCCGCAGGACCCACAACTGACCCCATAGCTAACTGAGCCCATAAGCGAAGCGACTATGTCCCCATGTCAAGGGCTCTCTCATAGCTCAAATGTCCCTTAACCATGTAGAAGAAAAAGGAAGGGTAGATCTCATGCATCAGGTATTTGTAAAAGAACCATTGATTTTG
>JAXRKP010000528.1:162500-185000 GCA_037039925.1 Doris montereyensis
TAAGGCTATACTTGGCAATTGTTCTCAAACCAAGTAACAACAAACAAAACTCAAATGATAACAAACAACTAACAAAACAAAAGAGTTGATCCAAACAAGAATGGCAATGTAAATACATGTATTGGGCTGTGGGCCTTGACTCCGCCAAAATGAATGTTCGCCAAAATGCACGATTTTTTTGTCACCCGTGGACCGTGCATTTTGGCGGAGACTACTGTACTAGCTTTTTCTTGAGAGTGGCAATGTTATATACCCGTCTGGTGTTATTTGGTATTGTGTTCCAAGTACATGTACGTGGACCAAAGGAAGAAAAAGATCGCTCGACCATCTTTGTGCGTTTTTGAGGGACAATTAAACGAGTGTAGTCGGCTGATGATCTCCATTATGTCGGTTAGGGGTATTTAGAAATTAGATCAGAAAGATAGGGGGTGTGGGGAGGTCATCCCTCAAGGCATTTCTAGACCAAAACTGTTGCTTTGAATTTTATTCTATACCCAACTTTATGCCAATATAGCTCTTTCAAAGGTGAGGTACGTTTTCTCTAATATTTTGTTTTAAAAGATGAATCGTGCAGCATGATTCTGGATTATTTGCAATTTTATCATTTTATCATTAGGGAGACCAAAAAGTAATGCATTACAGTAATCTAACTTGGATAACATCAAGGCACAAGTTTCTTAGTCATTTCAGGGATACAAATGATCTTATTGCAGAATTTTCTTTAAATTCAAGTATTAATGCCTTGCTCACAATATTTTAATTGACAGTCCATGGATAATGAACAATCAAGCATCGTGCCCAGATTTGTTACTGTATCAACAATGTAGCTGCGCTCCCAAAATTCGTTTTAGTCATCATTAATTAAGCTACAGTTTGTTGCTCGATAGAACTCCACATCTATTTTCAATCTCCATGCGATTTGATGGCCGAGAGAAGTGTAATAGCTGAAATTATCCCAAACAAAGGAATCGTCAATGAAAACATTTTTTTTAATAATACTTTTGGCAGTGGGCTGGGCAATTGTGTTAAGGGCTCGCCTCGGTTAAGGGTCATGACATGACCTTTGACACCACCACAGTTCATTTTCACTTTTCCTTTTCACGACAAGAAGTGTAGAATCCGATTGTAACTCAGAAAGGCTCGAAGTCCAGTTCATCCTGCTACTGTAGATCTAGTAAAGGTAGATAAAGAGATTAGATATCTATAATTTCGACAATGCAGTTGTTCTAGATTATAGTCTAGATTTCTCCATTTTTGCTTTCGTTACATGTGCACTTGTTAAAGACTAATATCGTCAATGCAGTAACGAGTGGGATAAGGGTGTGTAGGGGAAGCCTGTGAGTAGTGGAGCATCAGTGTTTACTTTTTGTTCTGTTCAGTGATCTAGAACTAGATCTAGATTCTAGATCTAGATATCTCTAGATTAAGATATATATTATAATCATTGGGCTTAAACAATCTAGGTCTATAATATGCTATTTATATATCTAGAGCTAGAGACCTAGAGCTACTGGTGCTTCTCTTGTTACTTCACTTCTAACTATAGTCGTGTAAAATCAACACTGACAACAGGGCTATAATATCAGTACAACTGTTCAGTTCTATTTGATTTGTCTGTTAAAGTTCTCCTTTAATAAGAATTCTCTTTAATTCAATAAAATCTCTTCTTTCGGAATAATCGCACTCTAGCACTGCTAACATTTCACACCAAATACGATTACAAACTGTAGTTTACCTCGATACTCTCCTTACCGTTCTACGAGCAGACCTATGGTCCTATGTCACGATGTGTGTTCCCAAGTCAGTCATCTCCATATTAATACTATTATTAGTCCCGGATTAGCACCACTGACCATAGGCACAACAGTGGAAAATACACTGCGGCGATGCTAAAGTGGGAGGAATAATTGAGAGACGACTGACTTGGGAAGACGACTTGGAAACACTAGAGCAGGGCTTTCGTTCTTGTTTGTTTTGATACAAGGGGAAAAGCCCTCCTGAACCCCACTTTCCTCATGTAGATGATAAAACTGGGAAACAGAACCAGTAAGGCAGTTTTACCACAAATGGGACAAAACTCTTTTATTGCATTCCCTTTGACATTCATACCATAACAAAAGGCTCAGTATCAATTCTTTCATTTTATACGATTTTTTTAGAAATGATACTGGCCTAACCTTCAACACATCAGCTGTACCATAAAAGCTGGAAATTTTGTCCAAAGTACATTAAGTTGGTACTCATTTTAATTGCCACAAAGTATGCTATCTGAAGAATATACTTTTGATGAATTATTGTCAACATTATGTAAGATTGGCGAATATTACGGGAAACATTCCACGCACCTGTTGTAAGAAAAATACCATCCCGACATGAGTATAAGGGATCTGGAGCAGTTGAAACAGGGTCGACATGAAGTATTTGATAGCCTCTTGCTATTGTATGATGTTTCATGCAATGTATTATATTATTCTGTTATAGGTTTATATGCGAAAAAACAATAACATAACGGAAAAGTTGTTAAAAATACGATTTTCTCAAAATGTTACTTTTTGACAGTGGTATGCGATCTACTTTTTATTTATTGCCCGATTGCCCCAAAATTTGGTATATAACATCTATAAAATAAATTAAAATTTCAACCAGTAGTTTTTTTTCGATATCTCTTCAAAGTTTTGCAAAACGAAGTTATGTGTGATTAAATTTGTCAAAAATTGGAATGGTTACTTATATGCATTTTCAAAAAAAAAGATTCATAAATGAAAACCGTTTCATTTCTAAAAAAGCTACTGGGTGAGCTTAGATATTGAACCAAATAACATGTGCAAAGTTATAGCCAATTTTATTTATAACTGAAAAAGCCTATTTGAAATGAAGTTGTTGTTATTTTCGCTTTGAAAATCCAAGATGGCAACCATATGAAAAAAAAAAAAAATTTTAATATCTTTTTTAGCTAATTGAGACATGCCACATACAATGGCAGTTGTTAAAATTGTCTATATCAAATAATTTTTAAAAACATGCTCAGGACCCACCTCCCCCTTAAGTTTTGTTAGCATTTTCAAATTGTTACACTGTTTTCTCCAAAACTTTCTCTTTTCGGCAAGCAGTCTCACACTTTTTTTGTTCATGGAGTTGGCAGCTCCTTCTTAAGCTTGTAAAATATTTCTGATTCAGCAGCAGGCTATTTTGCTATCATTAGTATCATGTGGTAACACACTTTACATTTTTGCTATTACTACATTCAAAGGTTTCTCAGCATGCTGAAAGCTTGTAACGCTTGCACAAGTTTCACATCCAGCAGGCCATTACAAGACCTCATCCAACAGTTACCATGGCTCTCAGGCTTTGTTCATCAAACAACAACAATGAACGCCCAAAGGCTGTTATATTTGATATGGGAGGAGTCGTCTTACCGTCTCCTTTTAACATTTTTAAAGGTAACAATAAGTGCTTTAAAAGTTTTGATTTACCAGCTATCTGTGTACAGTAGGCCTGGGCAAGACTCGCTTTTCTATTACTCGTTGATACCAACTATCGTCTTCTCTGGTCTCGTGTTATTCGATTACTCACTTTACGAATACCACGAGACTGCCTCACACTTTCATGACTGCAAATATGAACACTGAGCCTCGGTTGCGGGAGGGGAGGGTGGTGGTGAGGGGACGCTTGTGACCTCCTTGCTGTCACCGTAATAGAAGGAGAGATGCGATAGCAAATTGAAAGTTAGTTAGACTCATGCTCAGCGTGAAAAGCAATGGATTGGGAGCTGCAAAGGGTGTAGTGGGAGAGGAGGGTAACGGTGAGCGAAAGGTGCCAATGAAGAGACACGACTTAGCCTTGCATCACTGTTGTGGTGATACTACCCCTCACTCTCAGTCTGGTCTTGTCAAGGCAAAGTAGTTAGTAGTTACAAGCGTGGGTTGGTATCAAAACAGGAGTTAGTATTCATCACCTCTGGTCTTGAGACTGGTCAGATTTGAATAAAATGCCCCAAAGCCTTGTATTCGTTGGTATTGAGTAATGGCTCGAGTAGCGCCCAGGCCTAGTGTACGGTCTTTTCTTGTGTGCATGAAAAGCTACTGGAAAGTTGGAAATTAATAAGCCCACGGTTATTAGAGGTAAATATTAAACGGAAAGGACAAGAAATTAAATTATTAATAGCTTATGGACCAAACTAAAATGCAACTAAAGATGAAAAAAATATCTTCGAAAATGATTTACAAATAGCTGCAGAGAATCTTAAATCCAATCACGAACTAATGGTTTTAGGAGATTTAAACGCTAGAGTAGGCAACAATATAGAAACGTCAGGAGGAGTAATAGGTAAAGAAGGAGAGACTTCTCCAAATGGAGAGAGACTAAAGAATGACATGAAAATAGCCAAAACTTTTTTTCCTCAAAGAGATATCTACAAATATACAAGAGTAAATGAAAACAGATGTGAAAAGTCAATGATAGACTACATAATAGTTAGCAGCTCCCTTTTTTTACAGTACATTGGATGTAAGAGTAAACAGAGGAGCAGAAATATTTAATGATCATCACTTAGTGATTGCCAAAATAAGATTACTGACTGAAGAAAACAAACAGAAAAGGAAAGAGAAGAAAGCTACTAAACTCAAAATAGAGGAACTAAATAAACCAGTAGTAAAACAGATATACCAATCTAGGATAAAAAGATTTATCAGTGAAAGACAGATGGATCTGAATGATAGCACAATAGAAGAAAAGTGGCAGATGTATAAAGAAACACTCCTCACTTGTACTGAAGAGGTCTGTGGCAGGAAACAAATTAAAGGAGATAGGAAAAGAACAGCATGGTGGAATGAGAATGTCAAGACTAAGATCAAAGAAAAGAAGGATGCCTGGAAGAAATACTTGCAAACAAAGAGACCAGAGGATAGAATAGATTACGTGAATAAAAGAACTATCACCAAAGAGGAAGTTAGGAAAGCAAAACAGGAACAATGGGAAGAGTTTAGACAAAGACTTCAAGAAAGCTATCAAGGAAATCAAAAGCTATTCTGGGGGGCAATGAAGAGCATGAGAAAAACCAAAGCATGCCCAATACGACAAATTAAGAATGCCAAAGGAGAAATAATGAAAGAAGACAGCGAAATCATGGAAACATGGAGAAAGCATTTTCACCAATTACATAATCCCTCCAGAACATATGAAACAAGGAGTAAAGATTAATTAGTAAGAGTATCAAGTAATCCAGAGGAGACAGCTGAAGATGTAGATATATCAATGGAAGAAATCCAAACAGCTATAAGAAAAGTGAAATTAGGAAAAGCCCCAGGAGCAGATCAAGTTTGTCCAGAAATGATTAAAAACCAAGGGAGAGAGGCAGACAAACTACTACATGCAATATGCCAACAAGCATGGGAGTTCAAACAGGTGCCAGACGATGGAAAAAGGGAACAGTAGTACCAATACATAAGAAAGGATCAACTATGGAATACTCAAACTATAGAGGGATATCACTACTTAGTTCCAGGAAAAGTATATGCCAGGATACTGGAAATGAGACTAAGGAAAAGAGTAGAAGATCAGATTGAAGAGCATCAGAGTGGATTTAGACCAGGAAGAAGTGTACAAGACCACATATTTAAATTAGACAAATAATAGAAAAATCCTTGAGAGAAACATTGACTTGCACCTGTGTTTTATTGACTTAGAAAAGGCATTTGACACAGTGAGGAGGGACGAACTATGGCATTCCTTAAAAGAACACAATGTAGAGCAAAATTTGATAGAAGCCATTAAATTTTTTACACTAAACCAACATGTGCAGTGAGAGTAGCTGGAAACAAATCTGCAGAATTTGATGTAGATATAGGAGTAAGACAGGTTGTTGTAAGTCCTCTTTTGTTTATCACATTTATGGATTCAGTCGCAAAGGCATCCTCAAAAATGAAGAAAATGAATGTAGGTATGTGGAAGCTCAAACCAGTAAATGTATCAATGCTTTCATTTGCCGATGATTTAGTTCTGTTTGGAAAATCAGAAAGTGACCTTCAGTCAAATATCAACATTATGAACAATAAACTAAATAAAAGAGGAATGAAAGTAAATGCAAAGAAAACCAAAACAATGCTAGTAACTAGGAAGCTAAAACACAAAATTTTTAATTGGGCAGGGAATATTTAGAACAAGTTCAAAGCTGCAATTACCTAGGAGTAATGATTAACTTAGAGGGAAAACTAAGAGAAGAAATCAGCCAGAGAATCCAAAAGGCAAATGCAATATATATCTAGGAAAGGCATTTGTAGGTAAACAAGAATTGTCAACAAAAACCAAAATGGCAGTATACAATACAGTTTATTGTCCTACTCTCCTCTATGGCAGCAAAACTTGGACTTTAGACAGTAGAGAATACAGTAGAGTACAGGCAGCTGAAATGAAATATCTAAGAAGAGTAGTAAGGAAAACTAAAAGAGACAAAATCAGAAACACAACAATAAGAAATCAAACCAAAGCAGATGGCATAAAAACTAAGATAGAAACAAATCAATTGAGATGGCTTGGGCATGTAAACAGAATGAATGACAGTAGAATATCTAAATCAGTATACAGTGCTAAAGCCCAAGGTAAAAGACCAAAAGGCAGACCTCTGAGAAAGTGGGAAGAAGAATAAAAGAGGCATTGAAGCATAGAAATTTAACTTTTTTGGAAGGAAACAGAAAATGCCAGGACAGGACATCCTGGATAAAGATCATCTCGGGCATCTGAACCCATACACCGAAAGGTAGAATGGGAACTGATAAAGAAAGAAAGAAAGAAGCGGAGCAGTGATAATATTCAACTCCTGAACATGACACTAATTTGACGCAGGTTTTTATTCCAAGCTAGTGCTTGTACCCAATTGCACCTGGGTCAAGAGAGGAAACTGTGTGTTAACTGTCTTTCCCAAGGAACACAACGTTAGACCTAGCTTGCTAGGGTTCAAACCCGGGACCTCATGGTCCCAAGTTCGGCAGCCTAGCCACTTGACCACCGACGACACTGTAATATCAAATTACTTTCATAAAATATCTGATTTAGTGGGTACTTTTCATTGAGATAATAAGTAGTTAAAATGTATGACTCAAAGCAATTTTTTCTTTTCTTTTGACAGAGTTTGAGAACAAACTCAACCTTTCCCCCTGGGTTGATATCTCGCCTGATTGTAAGTGCAGGATCAGACGGAACTTGGTCTAAACTTGAATGCGGACAACTATCTCTCTCTGAATTCTCTAAGGAATTTTCTGAACTTTTATCTAAAGAAGTAAGTTGAAATGTTGCAATAAATGAAGAAGGCATGGTATTTATTCCTTTATAATGAAACATTACAAAGTGAAGACAACAATACTATCACAGACAAGAATCCACAAGAATTCAGTCGGCTTGAAGTAAGCTTGAACTAAGACCCGGCTGTCTCTTTCGAATCTACTTAGTTTAGTCAAGTATAAAAAGTCATCTGCTCTCATTTCACCACAGAACATGAAGATTGTGAAACAAACTGCCAATATGATCAAAACAAAAACAGTACCACAAGAGAGGTGCCGGTAGCTCAGACGGCAGAGTACCAGACTACCACCCAAGAGGCCAGAGTTGAATTTCCAGTCCAGGGAATATTTTCTGGCCCTCCTGTCAGCCCAGCAGTGAAATGTAGGCCTATTCAGACTCAGGGAAAGTAGAGACTGCGTTGGAAGCAATGGCAAACTACCACGTTATGCCATATGCCAAGAAAATCAGAACTCTACTCCTGATTAACGTACACTTAAGTTTGAGTATGGGACTTATTTTAGTAACACAAGATTTGAAAAATGAAATTGAATGCACAATTTAAACTTTGTTTTTTTTTTTTAATTAGCAGTTTATACAGTTAAATCAATAGCACACATGGTGACAATAATAGGGGACTCGGTAGTCCAGAGGCAAGGTGTCACAGCCTCTCAACCAAAAGGTAGTGGGTTCGAGTCCATGGCGACGATTGAAAGATTTTCTCAAGTTTTTTCGAGCATTCTTTACTAATGAAGAAGAAGGAGTCAGTCTGCTTGTAGTATTAGATGCTTTAATAGCTGCCTTGTTTTTCTTACTAACACATTACTGCAGTCACTTGAAGTCAAGTGAAATAAACAAGAGGAGGTCACGATCGACCAGTTTTTCATATTATTGTAATTTATTATATAATTCATTCCATTCAATTTATAATTCATTCATTTCAAATCGGTTTTACTTTAACCTCAACAACATTTGTTGTCCAAAGGAGAAACAACACGAAAATAAAACAATGGGATTTGAGTTTGTGGGGTCAGAGATATGAACTCTAGTTGCGCTAGACACTTAGTACATTTTCCCTCACTCGAACCATGCAAGTGTCAATGAGTACCAGCTGTTGTAGGAATGCAAAACCTGTACAGATCAGCACTTTTCTAGGTGATGGTCTTTTGTTGCACTTAAAGCTACTGAAGTAGGGATACTCTCAAGGTCTGGTTCTCTTCAATGAACTTTAATTTTGATACTACATTTAACTCTCTGAATGTTGTTCCTGCAACAGTTGCGGAAAGCTTGATTTTAATATCAGCGTCACTCCTGCACTCCTTGCAGAAGAGAAGTGCAAACTTTATGTGTTTCGATGACTACAGCCCATCAAACTGCTGTGACTACTTTGCAGTTTACCAGCCATTTTCACATCCGTAGTGTCTGATTTAAACGATTTTGACCATCCAAACTATTATTTTATTAATTTTTTTCCATGACCTTCCCAAGTTAGCTGGATTTGGTGGCAAGTAAACAAAACCTGATGATACACTTAGCTATTGGGGGCTCTGATACTGAGCTAGATAGTAATGAATATATGCTGAGTGCATGCTAGATACAAATGAGGAAAACCTTCATAAGTCGATAGACGAAGATTTACATAGGTTTAGATACTGCATGACTATCACATAGGGACAAAGGAAAAAAATAGTAGGATGACTGAATTTAGACCTAAAAAGATTCAACCTGATCTATGATGGATGTATGAGGAAGGAGATGAAGTAGAATGGACTGATATTGATAGTATGTAGGGCTTTCCTACGGACTTTCCCTCACACTACTGTACAACGGCCGTCCATTTTAAGATTTGGAACACATTGTGACTGTTGAATTACTATTTTTTTACATCACTCATCTTTTTTTTTTTCAATATTAGATAATAAAAACCTCTTGAAGATAAAGGAAAACGACACACCAGCTGTTTGTCCTATGAATACAATAGATACTTTATTTTTCTATATCTGTTTTTGATCCATATTTTATGTTTTTGTACTGAAAATCTCCCATTATATCATTGTTTTTGTATTGTTCTTTAAAAGATAACCTGTGATCAAGGGGTCATAATATTCAAATCATCTCTCCAAACTAAAAAATTCAAAGACGTATACTTACATAGATAGGTAACAAACAACTCCTGAAAGTTTGGTTTAATTATTCCAATATTAAGTAGGGAGAATGTTCTTTTAAAAAGGCCTAACTTCTAAAATCTCAGCCAGTCTCTAGCTTAATAACCTTCTTGCATTGTCAGTTGTGGGGCATGCAATTAGTGTGTCCATACATATGCTTAACTGCCAACCAATATGTCAAAAACATTTTTAGTATGCTTTGTTTTTATGGCTGGACAATAAACAGCCACATAATTTTAAGATTTGGTGTACTGTATACTGTATATATCTTAAATGACACAGAGATGCCAACACTTTTGACAGATTCTTAATCAGTACATATTTTTGCTCAAACTATGAAATTGAATTGAAACACATTACTTGTTTTTCACAAATGAAAATCATGAAAGGTAATTAATGTAAGTAAGGGTTTGAGGAAATTATTAACATTCATTGCTCTCTCTGTTTATCTGTCTCTTTGCCTCTCTGTCTCTCTGTTTCTCCGTCTCTCTGTCTCTCTATCTCTCCATCTCTGTCTCTCTGTCTCTCTGTCTCTCCCTCTCTCCGTCTCTCTGTCTCTTCGTCTGTCTGTCTGTCCGTCTCCCTGATTCTCTTTCTCTGTCTCTCTTTCTTTCTCTCTGTCTCTCTGTCTGTCTGTCTGTCTGTCTGTCTGTCTGTCTGTCTGTCTGTCTGTCTGTCTGTCTGTCTCTCTCTCTCTCTCTCTCTCTCTCTCTCTCTCTCTCTCTCTCTCTCTCTCTCTCTCTCTCTCCTGACAGATGGGGCACCCAGTGGCTGCTGAGCCGCTCATTCAAGGTTTGAGTTACGGCAAAGCAGATGCCTTTCCTGTCATGCTTGAAGCCATCCAGTGCATCAGAGATGAAGGCATCAAAACTGCGCTTGTCACAAACAATTGGTTTGTAGATGAAGCTAAGACCAAATCCCTTTTACCCTTGGACAAGTCACTGTTTGACGTGGTGAGTTCCAGGTTTATTTATTTTCATCAGCGGTCAGTGGGGTGTCATATAATAGGAGGGGCTTTGTTAAGTCTTTTACTGCCTCTGTCATGATTTTATTCTTTTCATCTTCTTTTTACATCCTTACCATTGTGATTATATAAATCAGCAAATATACCATCATACGCATCATAGAATCTATGTAGATAGAAAGATACGTAGATTGTAGAAGGACTTAATTATCTGTTCATGTATTTGTTTATTTATGTTAGATTATTTATTGATGTAATTAACTTATTTATATATGTTTTTATATATATATATAGATGTATATGTATGTATTTGTGTTGCTCATGAAGGATCATATTATATTATTATGGAACAGTCCATCTCCAGAAATTCTTGCTAATTTTATATTCCTTCCTTGGGTTCAATTCAATTCAATTCCATTCAATAGATAATTGAGACATATTGTCTTCGTTCACACGTCACATAAAAAGAGAATAATGTAAATAAAATGCATATATAAACATGTTATAATTAAAATATGTACACATGTATCTAAGATGAACATAAATTATGGCAAATAATGTATTTCGGGGGGAGGGGAAAATTATCACAGGACCCAAACAATTTTGGGGATTTGTAGTTTAGATGCAAGAAAAAAAAAATAATGAACTGGAGTGAACAGAATAAAACCCGATTGTGGTAAATAGTTATAGTTTAGGTAAATAAATGACAAGAATAAGAATTTGTTTCCATGATCTCAAAGTATGGCACATTTTGGGTCAGAGTATAACATACGATACATGTAGTAAAGAAAGTTCATATAGTTAACACTTTCTAACATAGACATTAGCTAGAATATGTAAGGAATGGGGAGAAAAGATTTTCCTGTATCTCTCTCTATTGCATTCTTTTCAAAATGATCCTCCCTGACCTGGATGAAAGATAAATTGTGGCCCCCAAGTGGATGTTTCCCATCTTTCAGTTTGACATTTATTTTCTTCTGGCAGCAACTTTGATAAAGAAGAGGGTAGTAGGGAAAATCCCCTACTGCACACAGCAACCTTTATATCCTTTCACAAGCAAATATTGTCATGGAATTCCTTTCTCCTTTATAGATCGTGGAGTCTTGCATCATTGGAGTTAGAAAACCAGACCACCACATCTACAGCAAATGCCTGCAAGAGCTCCATGTCAATGCCGAGGATGCCGTCTTCTTAGATGATCTCGGACACAATTTAAAAGCCGCCAAACAAATGGGTATCAACACTATCAAGGTAGAGTAGATCTATCTTATTGCGTCCGGTAACGTCGTGTGACTGCGATTGGTTGTCACGGCTAATGCTTGGTGTTAGGGAAAGTAGGTCACTTGCTATGAATAACAAAAGGGTAAACAAAAGCAAGCACACATCGAATGGTCTAAGAAGTAATGCTGACTTGCGATAGACGGGGATTATACCGATAGTGAACGCATATGAGGGTTGGCTGTAATTTTGCCATATGGCGCTATGTTACATGAGTGTAGTAATCCACAGGTGACAAAAAAATCTTGCAGTTTGTCAAAGGTGCACTTTGATGTAGTCTGGCAGAAGATAAGTGACACTAACCGAGTTGAGGAGGAAAGGGCGGATAAGGGTGACCACTCGAGACAGCCCAAAATTGGTGCGTTGTCATGGTTAACATAGATCCAGATGTAACACACGTGCGTGACAGATTTCGTCACAAAGAGGAGGAGGCAAGAAGAGATTGTCGAGTTTATTTTTCACAAGAATTGACTCTTTAAATGCAACAAATTGAAGACGGACTTCTAAAAATCTGTTGCCTTAGTAGCAGTCGTTGCATTTTGAGGGGCTATTTAAATTGTAAATCCGGTTGACTTAGTGACAGGGCCTTCCGCTATCGAGGTCTCCAAACTTCGTAGCCTTGGCTGTTTTCTTGATTTCCCTGGTAAAAATTGATTACATAAAAAAAAATCATGCATTATGACGAATCAAAATGCATTTTGGGGGGCGTGTGATTTGGCACAAACTACTGTATTAGTATGATCTTTTTGGTGTGTGTGGTTATGTATGTTAATAATAATAGTCCTTTGGTTGATGTGATAATCCGATTACCAGAACTGTAAAGTGTCAATAATTGATTCAATCATGTTTAAATGTGACTAATTTACATGACTCACACTCACAGGACTGTTGTTACATTGTATAGAAAGTAGTATGTGGAAAAAGACATAATTTTAACCAAATTTATAATGTCTTTAACAGGGGAAATAAAAGAGATATTGATAATATAGTAACCGGGGTAGCCCACCAGATTTGTTTTAAGACAACACGTGTTGGGACTACTTGGTATAGGTTTGTTGTTCAGGGTAAATTTCAACATCCGTGCTATGAAAGTATTTGTTACTTAAGACAGACTGCCTTTGTTATAAAAATATTTTGTTGAAAGTAAAGATTGGAGAAAATATATTGACGAAGTTACTGTTTTTCTGTTACTTTACTTTACTTTTTTCTGTCCTTCTATTGAGGGGAAACACAATTATTGGACGTCGGCCAGGTGTGTTGTCTTTTGCATCGACTTGTTCTTTTGGAGGGTCTCTTTGACTCTGTAAATCCATCTTTTCTTCAGTCTTCCTCTTGTCTTGAGCGGGCGGTTGGCAGGTGTTGCTGGTAGGTCCTATTTCTTTCCTTTCCTTCTTTTGCTTATCTTTCATCTTGCTGTTTCCTCTTAATTCACTCTGAGATCACCGCAATGGTGGGGGTAAATTTCAATGAAACGAAACGAAACTGCACCACACTATTGCCAGGATGACGCGATCTGGGCCTATGCCGATGCTATCCTTTATTCGGCTGACCGAGGCCTAAGCAGTGGATGACAAATGTTGTCCTCAAACCTTCAGTATTCTCATTCTCATAACGAAGAAGCCTTGTGTCACTAGTATCATTGCCATTTCTGTAAGTGTAAGAGTTCTTAGACACACATGGCAGTGATCCTTGTGTGTGTGTGCAGTGTGTGTATGTCTCAGTGACCTGTGACCAAGCCAAACTATATTATACTTATACCCGATTGCACCACTTTAGGGAAGCGGACGATGATGCATGGTGGTGGCATAACGAGTTGTATTTTACAATACCTATTAAGGAAAACCAAATCATTGGTGGATAGTGGTATTTCATTGTTTTTGAGCAGTGTCAGATCCAAATAAATGTGAAAAACTGGCTATAAGCGAGAATGACGGAATAACAGAGGTGGGGGGGGGGGGGTATAACGAGGTTTGAGTGTAATTCCGACTGTATTACAAATTGTTTTGCTCATTGCAGGTAACAAGTCCAGAGCAAGGAATTGTAGAGCTGGAGAAATTTCTCGGCTTTTCCATCCAGTTTTCCCCTCGAGGCACATCAAACATCCCAAAACACCTGCAATTGAACACTGACAACCTGGTGTCGTACATGAAGTCTTTAGGCCTTCAAGATAATGGTAAGTTGATGGAATTGAAATTGAGCATGAACACTTGATTGTGTTTCTCTTTCGTTTGGTGTAAACATTTGATTAGAAGTTTTGTGCACTGTAAATGACTTAAAATTCAATTCAATTCAATAAACTTTAATGTCCTCATAAAGGCACATCTATTTCGTTTGCATTGATGTATACAAGTACTCATCATTATTTACATTGGTATTCATGAATAAACATTATGATATGAATAGCTCTACTATAGTTAATATGAGAGAGAGAGAGAGAGAGAGAGAGAGAGAGAGAGAGAGAGAGAGAGAGAGAGAGAGAGAGAGAGAGAGAGAGAGAGAGAGAGAGAGAGAGAGAGAGAGAGAGAGAGAGAGAGAGAGAGACAGACAGACAGACAGACAGACAGACAGACAGACAGACAGACAGACAGACAGACAGACAGATAGACAGACAGAGAGACAGAGAGAGAGAGAGAGACAGGCAGACAGACAGACAGACAGACTGAGAGGGAGAGAGAAGGGGGGGGGGGTAGGTAGGTGGATGAGACAGGGCATAGGAGTCAAGAAGACAGATGTCAAAGCAAATAGGCAGGCAGAAAGTGACAGAGAGACAGACTTGCAAAACATACAAAATGTAATGTCACTTTAATGTCAGCCTGATTTTTTATTATATTATTTCTTGTCTTGTGATTCTTCTTTCTTCCCGAAAACACCAAATACACCTATCACCAATACAATACCAATACACCGATCACCAATACAATACCAATACACCAATCATCAATACAATACCAATACACCAATCACAAATACAATGCCAAAGCACCAATCACCAATAAAATACCAATACACCAATCACCAATACAATATCGATACACCAATCACCAATACAATACCAATGCACCCATACAATAACAATAACACCAATCATAAATACAATACCAATACACCAATCATCATTAAAATACTAATATACCAATCACCAATACAATATCAATACAATACCAATACACCAATCATCAATACAATACCAATACACCAATCACTAATACAATACTGATACACCAATCACCAATACAATACCAACACACCAATCACCAACAATACATCAATCACCAATAAAATACCAGTACACCAATCACCAATACAATACAGATACACCAATCACCAATAAAATAGCAATACACTAATACAATACCGATACACCAATCACCAATACAATACTGATGCACCAATACAATACTGATACACCAATACAATATCAATACACCAATTACCAATACAACACCGATACACCAGCTGAGAATGCATCGTGTCGCCTGTGGCCAGAATTACAAAAAGTGTGTGGGTCCACTCATAATGTGCCTGTATTGCATACATAGATTTTGTTCTCTTTTTTCAGGCCTGTTTAACATGCGTGTGTTTGAGCATGGGCAGTCAAACCCAACGTACTATGTATCATATGGTGGTGAGAAAATGGTTCTGAGAAAAAGCCGGTAAGCTTTGCTTTCTCTTGTTTTTTTGTTGTTGTTTTTCTATTCTTTTCAGTTTTTCAATTCAAGAAGTCTTTGATTTATTATTCTATGGCATGATTCGACAGGGAAATTTTGATCCACATGATCTCTCTCTTCAGTTGGTCATGTTTAAAGGTTGATGCTGCAGCTTTATGTCAGCTGTATATTGGTACCAATTAGGTTCTCATGTTTTTTGTTGGACGGACGGTTTCTCTGAGGTTACGTTCATGCATTAAAAGAAATAGGTCGTTTTAAATAGATTATTACTTAATTTTGGTAAAACAAATTAAAGCAGTTGTGATTTTGGGGCTCTTTTTTAAGTAGAGTACAAACACTATACTGCGGCCACCATACACCCGCGGCCACTATGTAGATCTTTTCATTGATTAAGTTATATCCAACAACTCTACAATAAAGAGTTAAGGAATCCATTTATGAGTAACTTCCCTTTTGTTTTAATGTCCTTTTCCTGCTTGTTTGTTGGTAATTGCCTTTCAAATATCGCACAGTTCAGATGTTTTTATTCTATATAATTAGATGGACGTGGCTGTTTACAGGGGATGCCCTGGTAAAAAAAAAAATCTTACCAAAACCCCTGAGATCATCTTAGCTGTCATTGTGGGTAAAATCCAATCAAATCAAAATTCTTTTCGCATTCAGAAACATATTTATTTAATCTAACTTGCAAGCAAACAATTGATACAAAACAACAACTAAATATAAGCAACAAATGAGATATTTTAAAGAACAAGGACAAATGGCCGCATCTGCAAACGCAAAATAAAGCTGCGGTCAGAAAACAAAGGCCGCGGGGGCATGCATTCTGTGGCTGAGGCCAGAAACTGTGGTCGCCGACCTGCACTACTGTAAAGTATTGTCGGTGTCATTGTGACACGGCAATATGCTGTCGTGGCACTATTTTCTTCAAGCATTCGCTTATACCAAATGGGTATCGCCTTGGCCAATCAGTAAAGTTGTAGCATCGATACCGTTAATTCTATGGAGTATTTTTTGGTAAGTGTTCGTACTCTTCTTATGGCTCACATTGATTTCATTCAAAATTGAAAGGAACTTTGTAGTGTTTAGAAATGTTTTTGTTTTGCTTTTTTGTCATCATGATTTGTTTTACTTTCTCTGGCCAGCCTGGGAAATTGTTGCCGTCCGCCCATGCCGTGGATCGTGAGTTCCGTGTGATGTCATCTGTGGCAAAGGCTGGCGTCCCAATACCCAAAATGATCTCTTTCTGTGATGACGAAAGGTAAGGCTGTGCATTGTGATTCCCTTATGACACAAGAATATGATTGGCTGACCAATCAGAAAGCTAGTTTTTAAACTTTAGTGGAACCAATGAATGAAGAGATGATAGATGCATTTTGACACCCATCCTCATTCACACAGACATTCACATAGAAAAAGTCGTACTTTGCACCACAATGTACACATGAGTAAACACATGGGGGATTTGTGATATAAAGGGAAGTAAGGAAGTCTGGAGAAGGCCGGGTTTGGGAGGGGGAAGAAGATAGATGCTGATGAGATGTTAAACACTATGGGTACTTTGGTCATTATTTTCTACATGGCTGGCCACTTTGAAATGGTCTAATGGTTTTGATTAATTTATCAGCTTTGTCTTAGATTATAAAATTTCATTTTTCTTCTTTTTAAAAAATCTTTTCTAGCTTTGTTTCTAATGTTTCTTCTTTTTTTAAAGAATATCTTCCAATTTCTTTATTTTATGTATTTTATATTATATCCTAACGCTTATTATTTAGTGTCTTGAGATTCATGAATGTTTTATTACAATGCACATTTTTCATCTCCAGCGTGGTTGGCACTCCGTTTTATTTGATGGGCTACATAAATGGCTGTATTTACAAGGACCTGCGTCTACCTGAGATTGCCCCAGAACATCGGAGAGACGTTATCATGGCAATGATCGACACGCTCAGTAAAATCCATGCTGTTGACATCGACAAAGTTGGGCTGTCTGATTACGGAAAGAAAGGTCAGCATGGTCAACAAAAAGTGTTCTCTTTTTTTTCAGTAAAATAAAAAGTTGGATTAAATATTATCTGTGTAATATCTGGATGATATTTTGATGTTTTTGTGTTGGTTTTTTATTTTAGACCTCAAATTAATATAGCGTTAACTCGAAATTTTGGGTGGCAAGAATTTACGTTCCAGATATGATAGACTTATTATTCTTTCTCACGAGTGCTAATAAACATTTGAATCGAAATTGTGTGAAAGGATGAGGTTCTTGATATTTTGATCAGAGGCATATGAGAGAGAAGGCTGTGACGTGAGTTTTAGTGAAAGTAAGTCTGATTCATGACTCTTCCTGTTTATTCCTTATCTTTATGAATGTTTAGCAGGTTCTATACTGGTAAGTCCTGCTCCTTTCCCTTCACTCTTTTGCATATGGTTCATCTTGCCACTTCCTCTTGATTTACCCTGAGATCGCTGCATATGGTGGACGAGGTAAATACCAATGAAACAGAACGAATCAATTGTACTGATTAACCTTCATCCCTACGGTAGGCGGTTGGGAGGCACTGGTGGCAGATTCTACTTTTTTTCCTTTCCTCTTTCACTCATCTTTCACTTTCACCTTGTATTTTCCTTTTAATTCACCTTGAGATTACAACATATGGTGAGCTGTAACGTCCATATTTTGATACCTTTTGACGGGGCCCCTTTCCCTCAATGTTTGTCTATTTGGTTACAAGGAATTTGTGAAATCCACAGGGAAATATGTGGAGCGAAATTTTTCCCGCTGGGCCAAGCAGTACGAGGCCAGCAAGACGCATGACATTCCGTCAATGACCAAGTTGATGGAATGGTTGCCACAAAACTTCCCGAGCAATGAGGAGACAACCATTGTTCATGGTGACTTCAGGTGAGTTATGCCCCTTGAATAAAAAAAAATTGAATGAATTTCATTTGATACTATATTAGAGCTTGTCATGTTGGTGATGATACCAGAAACGTCTTCATTGTAGGAAATAAGGAATAAATTCAACTTGTTTTTTACACTTCTTTATCATAATAAAAGATTATCTATGTTAGTCCCTCCACAAATCCTTTGTTAGAGTGTTAGATGATATATATTTTTTTTTTCAAGTGTTGTGAGAGCGGGTTTTTTTTAGTTTGAAGAGATACATAATTTTAAGCTTCAGAAATGAGTTCAGCATGATGAAACTAGAGGAAAAAAAATTGTGAAAGCCATTTTTGAAAATTTAGTTGCCATGAAACGTCCGCCATCTTGAATTTTTTTTTGAAATTATAGGTAATTTTCAAACACTCAGGAGTCCGACAGTTTTCATTTCAGAGGTCTATAGTTTTGCACCTAGAAATTTGAAACAAATGTCCTGAAACTCTTGCATTAGGCAAATTTTCAAAAACTGAGGTTTGGAAGGAAGCTAATTTCTCTCATTTTCCACCAAAAATCATGAATTTCTTAGAAAGTATGCAAGATATAAAAAATCACGTATGTAAAATTTTTAGTCATGATATAATGCAGCTATATGCCAAATTACGTTAAAAATTGTAAATGTACTAAGGAAAAACAGTCAAAAGAAAATTGCATTTGAAATAATTTTTTCCGTTATTTGAGTGTTTTCCCCTCATTAAAATCTAGAAGAGAGTAGGACAATACTTTGAAATGTCATAAAATTTGAGAGGCTCTTAACTACTTCTTGTTAACCTTTTTAAACTGCCCCAGCTCCCCGATACTCATTTTGGGCGGCAGCTTTCCATAAAAGGTGCGTGAGATATGTCATATATTTTCCCGACGATCTAAGGCAATATTCATGAAATTTTGTCAAAGGTGCATTTTTGGGACGGATTACGTCGTGTTAATTAAAATCTTGCATTACTTAAGACAAAATTACTGGCTTTTATATTACAATAGATGTGTTGAAAGTTAGGCCAGTATCGTATAAATTCAAAGAATTGATACAGAGCATCTTTTATGGTTTCAAAGTGAAGGGAATGAACAGCTCCGTTAAGATCTCAATACTCTGTGCACGTTAAAGCTCTTTTGGCTGTTTTCAGGGCAGTCCGGGCAAAATTTTAAAATTCCTACTAAAACCCCCAAGAGTTGTGGGTGTGGATAAAATCAAATCGTATTAAAATCTTCTTTTCTCCAGTGTCACCTTCTTTCTCAGAAAAGTTTAATTTGACTTCTATCGTTTTCTTTGTTATTTTGTTATTTGTTTATTTATTTATTAGTTGATTTATTTATTTATTTATTTATTTATTCATTTATTTATTTATTTGGGTGTGGCGTCGGTGCCCGAGTGGTTAAGCTACCGGACTTGGGATCATCAAATGTCAAGGTCCCAGGTTTGAACCCTAGCAAAGGTAGGTTCCACATTGTGTTCCGTGGGGAAGACATTTAACAAGCATTTTCCTCACTCGACCCAGGTGCAAATGGGTATATTTACTAGCTTGGAAGTAAAAACCTTCGTCAGACTAGTGTCCTGTCCAGGGAGGGGATCATTATCACCCATTCCACTTTGCGCTATAGAAACCGGGATAAGCTCCGGATCAATGGACGGTAATGGCCTTGAAAGAACTTTACTTTTTTCTTCTTTTTGTTTTATTTCGACAGATTGGACAACTTGATTTTTCATCCCACCAAACCAGAAGCTCTTGCAACCCTTGACTGGGAACTCTCCACCCTAGGAGATCCATTGACAGACCTCGCTACTTGTGCCATGGCTTATTACCTACCAGATGACAGCGTGCTAGTGCCTGGTGAGTTCTTGTTCCTTCTTCTTTTCTTTATATTTGACTTTTGTTATTCTACAAGGGGGACTCTGAGGTTCAGAGGCAAGGTTTTGGCCTCTTAACCAAAAGGTCGTTGGTTCAAGCCCCGACGGTAATTGAAAACTTTTCTCAAGTTTTTTTTCTGAGTAAAATCTACCCCCCCCCCCCCCCCTGGTCAGATGATAGATCGACCCCTAGTCTCATCGAAACAGATGATAAAAAGGAGGTCCTGTGTGCAGATCACATCACTCTGTGCATGTTAAAGATCTTTTGGCTGTTTACAAGGCAGTCCAGGCAAAATTAAGAATCCTACCAAAACCCCTGAGATCACCTTAGTTATGGATGTGGGTAAAATCAAATCAAATTTTAAAAAACAAAATCCAGATTTTCCACAAAAGTGACAGGTGACACTGGTAGGCCCTACTTCTTTCTTTTCACTCTTTCACATGTTGTCTTTCATCTTGCTGTGTCCTCTTGATTCACTCCTGAGAGCACCACATACGGTGGACGGTAAACTTTGATGAACCAACTTTGGCTCATTGGTAGTTTTATAAATACACATATATACATGTATGCTGACTTGATACGAATTGTACGAAGCCTTAATACATTGCCACCACAACATCCATTCCTTGTCGTGGGTGTGGTAGCTTGCGTGCCTCATTGACCCGGAGAGCTATGCCAGCCGGAGCTTAAGCTCCTGGCAGGGTCACCCAAGCTGGACAGGTCGAAGGGTAAAGGCAAGACTAATTTGGACACCTGAGGTAGACAGAGCTCGTTAACCATGGTAGGTGGTCTGTCTAGGAGAAGGAAAACTCTTATTATTCCAAACCTCCACTAGCTTGTAGGAAGATCTTGGATGATCAAAGCCTACGGGAGCACATCCAGACAGAAAAGCAGGTGGAAGTCGGAAGCCCCTGACCAAAAGGTGCAAAAAGTTCAGACAGCCCCACAGCTACGTCTGAAAAGAAGGAGCTACACAAATACTCTCACAATGCCAGTGAAAAAACCAGTCCATGAATTCCTCCGAGCAGAAAGAGTGCCGGGCTCTACTCATGGGAGCCCACCCACTAAATCAATAAATCACAGTTGTAAGTCAATGTTTCTCTTAAGGAATTTTTCTATTATTTGTCTAATTGTAAATATGTGGTCTTGTACATTTCTTCCTGGTCTAAATCCACTTTGATATTCTTCAATCTGATCCTCTACTCTTTTCCTTAGTCTCATTTCTAGAATCCTGGCATACACTTTTCCTGGTACGCTAAATAGTGATATCCCTCTATGGTTTGAGCATTCCATAGTTGATTTTTTCTTATGTATTCGTACTACCGTTCCCTTATTCCAGTCGTCTGGCACCTGTTTTGACTTCCATGCTTGTTGACATATTGCATGTAATAGTTTTTCTGTCTCTTTTCCTTGGTTTTTAATCATTTTTGGATAAACTTGATCTGCTCCTGGGGCCTTTCCTAATTTCTTTTTTCTTATAGCTGTTTGGGGTTCTTCCATTGAGATACCTACATCTTCAGCTGTTGAGGGGAAAAAAACATAGAAATATCAAGACAGCGATGGAGACAAAAAAAACATTCCGACTCAACTTTGATAAAGAAGGATTGAAACTATGGAAGCTTGCAAAATCACTAAATGGAGAAAAATCACAAATAGCATTGGCAAAAGAAGAAAAAGCTGTCTCAAAAGGAATCTGCAAATGAATTTATGGATTTCTTTCAGTCTGTCTGCAACAATAATATCGATGAGACTCAAAAAGGACTTTAAACAACAAAACAAAGAGAAGAAAATGGTAGAACCAGAAGAGGAAGAAACATTCATGTCATCCCCATTCACTCTTAAAGAGCTGCAAGGAGAAATCAGCAAACTATTGACTTAACGTGCGCCAGGACCGGATGGAATAACAAATGACATAATATTACATTTAGGGAATCAGGCCATAAAGAAACTTCTACAAATTTTTAACAGCAGCTGGAAACATGGGAAAATGCCACCACTTTGGAAAAGGCTGTCCTCACACCCAAAAACGAGACCAGCAGTAATCGCCCAATCAGCCTGACCAGCTGTCTATGCAAATTAATGGAGATGATAATCAATAATCCTTGAGAGTAAAAATATTCTAAGGAAAGAGCAAGGAGGATTTAGAAAATGCAGTTTAACGGAAGACAAGTGACATATGTAGCTCAAGAAATTGTAGAAGGCTTCCAGAACAAAAAGCAAACATTAGTTGTCTGGGTAGACATGGAAAAAGCATTTGACCGAGTATGGAGAACAGGACTGTTGAGCAAACTATTGGAAATAGGAGTAAATAGAAAATTGTACACCTTGGTAAAGGAATACCTAAGCCAGAGAAAAACAACAGTGATAATTG
>JAXRKP010000528.1:192500-222500 GCA_037039925.1 Doris montereyensis
TTAACAATTTTCACTGAGTGTACGCACTTTTATCTCTCGATTTTAGAACAGGATTTTAATAATTCTGCCTGCTTTCCGATCACATAAAAATTTTGGGTTTTAAACTGCGAGTTTTGGAAAAATAACATTTTAAATATAATGGATTTTAAAAACTCTCCCATTTTGTCGTCTTCATTTTGTACACTCTTTGTCCATTGATTTCTGCTCACAATCTTCTTGACACAACAACCATTCAGTTCACTTCTCCAAACATCGCCGTTGTGGCAAATAACGTGAGCAAAGGAAAGTCAATTCAATTGTTGATCATCAGCCTTATGCAAAACATCGCCATTGTGGTGAACAACGTGAACAAAGGAAAGTCAATTCAATTGTTGATCATCAGGAATACGCAAAACATCGCCCGAGGCTCCGTACCACAGATGCTGTGGTCAAACAACAAGACGTCAACAGTAACAACTCAAAAATTGACTCTCCAATTTGAAAAATGGAGATAAAACGAGAAAGGCCAAGCAGCCGAGCTCGCACGTTTTTGTGAAAATTTGTATCGTTCCATCTTGTTTCTGTCTTTCTTTCTTCAGGTAAGATGGCTGTGACTGTGGATGGGCTGTCTCCACGCGTCCAGGACTTGCACAGCCGAGTCAAGGAGTTCATCCAAGAAAATGTAATGCAACTTGAAGGACTTCACGTGCAACGAGCCCTGGAACGTGTCAACAGATGGGAAATCATGCCAGAACTGGAAGAAACGAAGGTAAACAGTGACGTCGTTTATAAATGTAAACAAGAAAGGAATGGAAAAAACAAAGGACGATATACTGGATTCACAATGTATTTCCAAAATCTAACGGTGAACCTTTCAGACTTTGGATTGTGAGGTCCTGGGTTTGAATCCTTGCAATGCTAGGTCAAGGGTTGCGTTCCTTGGGGAAAGACACGAGCAAGCATTTTCTCATTCGACCCAGGCGCAAAGGAAAGTTCTTTTGAAGTCCAAGATGAAAATTCTCATTTTAAGGTGAAAGTATAAAATTCTCATAACACCAATTGAGGAACATTTTATATTTCTCCTTGATGAAAGTTGTTCTGATGGAAATCTTGAAAATTTCTCATGAAAGCTCTTATTACTCTTTGGTGAGTGCGCTTGTAATTTATCAATAAATGTTTTTAGTAACATGGGTAAAAAGTCCTTTTGAACTTTTGTGTGAATGTTCCTGTAATGTATGGGTGTTTCCTAATGTTTGTGTCGAAGTCATTTTAACTTCTGGATGAATGTCCTTCTAACTTCCAGAGGAAATCAAAATAACTCCTGGGTGAAGGTACTCATAAATACCAAGTGAACATCCTTTGAACTCCTGGCTGAGAAACCAGTTAGTTCTTGAATGAATGTCCACACAACTCTAAGATGAAATTATTTATGATTTCTTAGTGTATCAGTATGCCTCAGATGTTTTTTTTAATGGGTATTTTTAATGTACTGGTCTCTTTAATTCAAGGCAAAAGCAAAAGCTGCTGGACTCTGAACTTGTTTCTGCCTTTGGACTCTGACCCTGAAGCGCGTTACTGGAGCCGGTTTGACCAATTTGGAGTACGCTTTCCTGTGCGAGGAAATGGGAAAGTGCATGCTAGCACCAGAGGTGTGTTGCTCAGTGGTGGCATTGTTGCTAAAATTATGGCTTTTCAGATGATTATAATAGGAATTGCTTTATGTTATAATATGTAATTTGAGAATGTCACATTCGTCTCTAAATGACTTTGGATAATGTCCATTCATTGTTTTCAGGTAATGGCAAATTTGAGAAAAAATGTATGAGTCAATTATTCTCACTTTAATTTTGATCCTGCACATTTTAAAATATTCCATGTATTACTACTTTAGTGTTGTGTTTGCCATTCTCTTAAACTACTGTTTTTCTATGGCTATTATTATTATTGTTAGTAATAGTAGTAGTGGTAATAGTAATAGTAGCAGTAGTACTATTACTATTATTGTTAGTGTTGATATCATTATTATTGTTATTATGATTTTATTATTATTCTTTTTTTCTTTTTTTTTACTATTACTATTGTTATATTACGACTAAGCTGACAGATCTATCCTTTCATTCTTTTTCATCTTGCTATTTTTCTCCATTTGCTCTGAGATAACCATCTATGGTGAGCGGAGTAAATTTCAATCCATAAAGTTATCTTTTACCTATCTACTGTTATTTTAGAATTTCATTCATCATATTTTTATACTCTTGTCTCTATCTTCAGGTGTTTAACTGTAGCGCCCCGGACACTGGCAACATGGAAACAATCCTCCGATACGGAACAGACGAGCAAAAAAAGAAAATGGTTGCGTCCCCTTCTCGAGGGCAAAATTCGTTCCTGCTTTGCAATGACAGAACCAGGCGTAAGAGCATGACTTTTCATAGACACTACTTTATACTTCTGTGGCCCAGTGGTTAGGTCACTAAACTTGGGATCATGAGATTCTGGGTTTAAGTCTTAGCAATGTTAGGTCTGACGTTGTTGTCCTTGGGCATTTTTTCCCCTCTCGAGCCAGGTGCAAAAGGGTGCCAGCACCATCTAGAGAGTAAAAATCTTTGCCCAAGAGACGGTTTTATCCCCTGTTTTACTTCTAACCGTAGAAACTGGGAAACGCTCAGGTTCTATGGACTTAAAGGACATTGGAGGAACATTTCAGTTTACTTTTTACTTTACACCTGTAAGAATTAAACCAATTTTTTTTCTTCCAGTTTTGGGAATACTATTTTATTAAAAAAATCTCCCAATGCCCTTGACAATGACAATGGGATAGAGATTAGGAGAGGGATACCGATAATTTTAATTTTAGAAAAATTAGAATGGAAGGATTGCATTATTTTGTCTGTTGTTTTATTTAAAATTTCCTTCTGAGCTGCACAGAACAAGCTGGAGCTGAAACTTGCAAGATTTTATTAACATGTTGATAAATTCTACAAAACGAAAACTCTTATGGAAAATTCTGTGTTTTCCCCTTTCTTTTGCTGTCTCAAAAAGCCAATTCACCATTTTGTTACGTTTCTTTCCAAAGGTGGCATAATTCTACTATTTGTTATTTTTTTCCAAAGGTGGCACCATTCCACCATATGTTATTTTCTTTTCAAAGATGGCATTCCACCATATGTTATTTTCTTTTCAAAGATGGCATTCCACCATATGTTATTTTCTTTTCAAAGATGGCATTCCACCATATGTTATTTTTTTCCAAAGGTGGCACCATGCCACCATGTTATTTTCATTCCAAAGGTGGCACCATGCCACCATATGTTATTTTCATTCCAAAGGTGGCACCATGCCACCATATGTTATTTTTCTTTCCAAAGGTGGCACCATGCCACCATGTTATTTTCATTCCAAAGGTGGCATCATTCCACCATATGTTATTTATTTTTTTTTTTTAACCTCTCTAAACGGGACAAGTCCCCAGTTATTCAGGACAATTTTTCGAGGGTTTTCATTGATTATTATCACCATTTCCCCCATAATTATTTATTCCAACACTCACTTTGCTATCTAATTTTGGTTTCCGTGTTAGCGAAACATCAATTTTCACACCTGCATTAGTGCTACATGTGTTATACATTGCATCATATGTACACGATGGCGCAACTGCCAGTTCACAACGGCCATAAACCAGACACACCAGACATCCATAACCAAGGTGTGAAAGCAGGTGTCATGCCAGTCCTTGCTCGTCCACCTAACAATACTGTACAGTGTTGACACGCGGCAGTGCTTAGATAGCAAATTCCTGCACTGCAATAGTCTTTTATCGTCCGCTTAACCTGTCAATCACAAGGATGGACGCTAAAGAGATTTAACGATCCACCATGCAGTCTTGATTACGTGTCTTATCTATCTACCGTCCGATGAAGCTCGACCGTGAATGACATCACAGATGAATGCTGTATTTGTTTTGATCAACTGGTTCTGTGGTTGTTCATTTTAATTCAGTATTCTACCACTCACGGATGGGCTCAGGTACCCCAAACTGTTGAGGGAAAACCAAGATCCCTAGGTCCTCGGAAATCGGAAACCCGGTTAATCGGGACAATTTTACAATCCACCCAGAGTTCCCCAATTCACCATTAGAGAGTTTCCACTGTATTTGTCACATTTCTTCCAAAGGTGGCATCGTCCGATGCGACCAACATCGAGTCTTCCATTCGCCGAGAAGGTGATGAATACGTTGTCAATGGACGCAAGTGGTGGACATCAGGTTGGAAATGGTTTTTATAAAGTTGAGATACGACATTTTAATGACTTTTGACCTGTGTATCTTCCTTTACTTTTATCTGTTTAATCGAGAGATTTATTTAAATTCGTTTTCAAAGGAAGCGTCGAAGGTTTTTTCAAAGACAAATAAACTCAATAAGACATTTAAACAATTGATGATGCTATATATCATCTTGTAGAATTTTAACGCTTGTGAAATGTTTGAATTTTTAATAAATATTGACTCATGTGCATGTTAGAGTCGAATCGACAATTGCAAAGCGTCTTGAGGTTTCAACAAAATGCGCTATATAAATGAATTATTATTATTATTAATTATTATTATTAATAGTTATTATTATTATTATTATTATTATTATTATTATTATTATTATTATTATTGTTGGTGTTGTTATTGTATATGTACATGAGTATATAATTAGACCATATACATTTCAATCTATGCAATATGATTGATTATTAATTATACAACATTTCAGCTTTGTAAACTTAGATATTCCATCTAATTGAAAATAGAATACTATTATATTATTGCTGTTCTTTTTTTAAACGTGTACCTGCAAAAATTTGCTTTATAGGGTTTTTTTTCCCCACCAAAATCATTTGTTGGCTTGACCAAGAATCTTTAAAGAAATTTCTTTGTTGTCTCATTTTGCAAGTAAATAATTCTGTTCTTCCCCAACATTTTTCTCTGATTTAAAAATAAAAAATAGGAGCCCTGGATCCACGGTGCAAAATTTGTATCTTCATGGGCAAGACAGACTTTGGGGCGGCAAGGCACAAACAACAATCCATGATTCTGGTTCCCATGGACACACCTGGAATTACCATCATCCGACCTCTGACAGTTTTCGGCTATGACGATGCACCAGGTAGATGATGGTGTGGAAGATGATGTGGGCTGAAAGATGTGAGCGTGGAAGATGAGTGTGGAAGATGTGTGTAGAAGATGAGTGTAGAAGATGTGTGTGGAAGATGAGTGTGGAAGATGTGTCTGGAAGATGTGTGTAGAAGATGTGTGTGGAAGATGTGTGTGGAAGATGTGTGTGGAAGATGGAAGAGTGTGGAAGATGTGTGTGGAAGATGTGTGTGGAAGATGAGTGTGGAAGATGTGCCCTTTTTTTGGCTTTGAGTCTGCACCTTTTAAAATACGTAAATAAGGGTTAACTGTGCCAAAAACAAAGAAAAACCCAAACTTGATAGATGATTGAGGTGAAGTTCCACATACGCCAATTTGAGTTGTGGAAGATGTGTGTGGAAGATGAGGCTGATTCAAGTTAAATTAAGTGTTTTCTAGGATGTTACAGACCAACATGCAAGTAACAATTGGAAGATGTCTTTGTTTGCGTGGAAGATGAGTGGGTAGACTAGAAGACACAACAATGACCCTAGGTGAGTGGGGACTAGACACAATAACAATCGACCCTAGGCTACTATAAATGGGAACTATGACACAACAACATTTGACCCTAGGCTACTATAAATGGTAAACTAGTTACAGACCAGGCTACTATAAATGCACTAGTAGCAACCCTAGGCTCTATAAATGAGTAGACTAATAGTCATTTGACCCTAGGCTAATGAGTGGGTAGACTATGTCCATTTTCGACCCTGAAAAACTAGTAGACAGAGATACTATAAATGGGTAGACTAGTAGACACAATAACATTTGACCCCAGGCTACTATAAATGGGTAGACTAGTAGACACAATAACATTTGACCCTAGGCTACTATAAATGGGTAGACTAGACTACTATAAATGAGACACAATAACATTTGACCCAAGGCTACTATAAATGGGTAGACTAGTAGACACAATAACAACCCTAACAATCGACACAATAACATTTGCTAGGCTACTATAAATGGGTAGACTAGTAGACACAATAACAATTTGACCCTAGGCTACTATAAATGGGTAGACTAGTAGACACAATAACAATGGGACACAATAACATTTGACCCTAGGCTACTATAAATAGGTAGACTAGTAGACACAATAACATTTGACCCTAGGCTACTATAAATGGGTAGACTAATAGACACAATAACATTTGACCCTAGGCTACTATAAATGGGTAGACTAATAGACACAACCCTAACAATGGACCATAATAACATTTGGCTACTATAAATGGGTAGACTAATAGACACACATTTGACCTAGGCTACTACAATGGACTAGTAGACACAATAGGCTACTATAAATGGGTAGACTAGTAGACACAATAACAATGGACCCTAGGCTACTATAAATGGGTAGACTAGTAGACACAATAACATTTGACCCTAAAGGCTACTATGAATAACAAGGTAGACTAGTAGACACTAACAATGGACCCTAGGCTACTATAAATGAGTAGGTAGACTATGGACCCTAGACTACTATAAATGGGTAATGGACCCTAGGCTACTATAAATAGGTAGACTAGTAGACACAATAACAATGGACCCTAGGCTACTATAAATAGGTAGACTAGTAGACACAATAACAATGGACCCTAGGCTACTATGAATAGGTAGACTAGTAGACACTAACAATGGACCCTAGGCTACTATGAATGGGTAGACTAGTAGACACTAACAATGGACCCTAACAAGGCTACTATGAATGGGTAGACTAGTAGACACTAACAATGGACCCTAGGCTACTATAAGTGGGTAGACTAGTAGACACAATAACAATGGACCCTAGGCTACTATAAATGGGTAGACTAGTAGACACAATAATATAAATATTTGAGCCCCATTTGGAGCAAAGATAAAGTAAAATACAGGGGAATAAACAAAATATCATAAAATAGGATCGAACCAGTGACTTTCACATTAGCACTATTGCCTCGCCATTAAGGGAAATCAAAGTTACAACCCTGTAACTATACATAAGTATATATGTATACAATTTTTTTATTTGTTTTATCAGCTGTAGTATGAGTACACCCATGTGTAGACTGGTTTTTAGGCAGACTAAAGTGAGCGGTTGGTGGGAGGTGCTGGTAGGTCCTGCTTTTTTCCCTATCACTCTTTCACTTTTGTTTCATCTTGCTGTTCCTCTTAATTCATCCTGAGATCACCACACATGGTGGATAGGGTAAATCTCAATGAAACAAACAAGCAAAGGCAGATGAAGTGAAGGATAACCCATCAGAGATTTTTCTTTGTTTTTCTCTATTCACCAGAGGGCCATGGAGAAGTCTTGTTTGAAAATGTCCGTGTCCCTGTATCAAACATCCTCCTTGGGGAGGGTCGTGGTTTTGAGATAGCGCAAGGTAGATTGGGTCCAGGTCGTATTCATCACTGCATGCGTTTGATTGGCTACGCAGAACGTGCCTTGGCTTTGATGCTTGAGAGGGTAGGTAGGGTCTTTGATATGAAACGATTTCTTTTCTTTTTGTTTTTTTCTCTTCAGGAAATTTTAGTAATAAAAAATTGTCTTTGAATGAATTTTTTTTTTTTTTTTTTTTTTTTTTAATTGTTTTTAGTTTTTGAATGAATTTTATTTTCCTTCAATCAGTTCTTTGTTGTGAATGACACAGAATTAATTGCTGGATGTATAGTTTGCTATAATGTTCTTGTATCTCATTTGCCTTTTTTATTTTAGGTTTTAAACGTGTAGCAAATATGTAAAAAGAAAGGAGTGTTATGTGACTTCAGTTTCTAAAATAAGGATAAAAAGCCTATCATGAAGGAAATAGATTTCAATTTTCAATCTTCTTCTTTTCTAGAAACAATTAATTAACTATGAGAATTGCTCACAAACTACAAAAAAGAAATCTATGACTGAAAATAACATACAATGTTTATTATTGATCAACGCCCACATTTATGAATATTCAACTCTATCATCAGACAAAGAATAGGATTGCCTTTGGAAAGCCGTTGGCTGCACAGGGATCCATTCAACAGGATGTTGCAAGGTCTCAATTGAAATTGAGCAGTGTCGGCTTTTGGTCTTTAAGGCAGCTTACATGATGGACCTTTACGGAAACAGAGTAAGTTTATGCAATGAACGTATTGGATAATAATGAAATGTCTTGGTACGAGAAGTAGACTATTCAATTGTAGATAAAAATAAAATTCCTTCATGGGATTTTTCAACCCATGGAGCCACATTTTATCCAGATTTCTATAGTGTGAAGCGGAAGCCCAAACTGGGTGAGGATTTTCATGAAACTATTGAATACGAGTATGTTACACCCTGGATGATGCTAAGTATGAGTATAAGATCAGGTTAGTGTTCGATACTGAGGCTACACAGGTGGGCGCTACAAACTTTTAAAGGATATAGGATGACTGCATTTTGACAGTTACTCGTGTGCATACTAAAAGCAAACTCAAAAGCAAAAAAAAAAATCACTTCAGGAGACACCCCCCTCGCTTAACATGTATATTTCCCCACTCGACCCAGGTGCAAAATGGGTACAAGCACTAGCTTGGGAGTAAACACCTGTGTCAGATTAGCGTCCTGTCCAGGAGGTGATTATTATCACCTGTTCTGCTTCATGCTATAGAAACCAGGGTAAGCTCCGGCTCTATGGACCATAGTGGATTTGAAGGAACTTTCCTGGTAGAAAAATTCCTTGAATGAAAACGATTTTGGGATCATTTAGAACCTACATGCAAACTATAGTTACTCTTAGTAGCCTGGCAACAGAGCCATTGGCGAAGAAAAAACGACCAACTCAGCATTATATATATTATATAGAGAGATTTTACTGTGATCGATGTCTCAGGTCACTATTCAGCAGTGGGTGATCACAAAGCCTTAGACTTCAAAGTTTGAAAGCTCTTTGTCCCTATAGCAACTCTCCTTTTACTTTCACTTTGCGTTGCTAAAGCCTCTTATTAGACGTATGAAAGTAAGCAAAGGTCCCTTCAAGGCAGTTATAGCCCACAGAGCTGAGGTTTATCCCAGTTTCTATAGTGTAAAACGAAAGAGGCTCTGGAGAGTACACTAGTCTGTTGCAGGTGTTAGTCCCCAGCTGATACTGGTATGTATTTGCACCTGGGTCGATTGGGAAAAGGGCATGTCAGATGCCTTTTCCAATGAATGCAACCCTAGGCATGGCATTATCAGGATGTAAGCCTGTTCCAATGAATGCAACCCTAGGCATAGCATTATCAGGATTCAAATCTAGGACCTCACAATCCCAAGTCTAGCAGCCTTACCCCTAGACCACATGCACCACCCTATAGATAGGAATGCTCTACTCCTTGCTGCCTCCAAGAGGGTTTCAGAAGTTATATCTTAGGGAATCTCATTTCACCATTAGAGTTTTTTTAAAACAACACTTAAAACTCTTCTTCATTCATCCACAAAGCTTAAATTATGTAATTTCTGCTGTAATGGAGGTCACAGTTTTTTCATTAAAATTCAAAGTAATAATAAATGCATTTTACAAGAGACATTCAACTCATGAGATCATAGGACAAACACAGGCTTTTCCTTTGTTCCCTATTTATAGATAGCATCTCCAGAAATTGCAATGATCAAGGTGGCAGCTCCTAACATGGCCCTAGCAGTGATTGACCGCGCCATTCAGGTAAGAAATGTGTTGAAGTTTCCGCCACTATCGTGTCCATAACGACCACACATTCCTTGTTTGTTGGCTTTTTTTCTTGCTTTTTTTGTTACCCCTAGTCCCCTTGCTTCTTTTCCATTTACCGTTGCTTTTTGTAAGCTTTTATTACGTTAAAAAAACTCAAATTTATCTTCAAAAGTCAGTTCCTTGCCAGTAACTAGGTGCGCGGTTGACGGGCTCTGCTGGTAGGATTTAGTTCTTTCCTTTCAATCTTTCACCCTGCTGTTACCTCTTAGTTCACCCTGAGATATCTACGTGTGGTAAATTTCAGCGAAACAAATAAAGGCGGTAATTAGATTTTTTTTCTTTCTTTTCCTATTCTCTCTCCTCTTACTTTCGTTCAGAGGTCATTCCATGGCATTGAGTCGTGTGCACTATGAGCTCTGTGTGTTACCCAAGTTTGATGGTAGGGAATTACATCAACAGGATATGACCTGCAGGTTATAAAGGGCGGTATGAGCATCTGGACAGAATAAAGCCACAGCACGCATGTTGATGGGGGCGGTCACTGA
Organism: Doris montereyensis; assembly: GCA_037039925.1. NCBI lineage: Eukaryota > Metazoa > Mollusca > Gastropoda > Nudibranchia > Dorididae > Doris > Doris montereyensis. The sequence continues at coordinate 202,853 of JAXRKP010000528.1, forward strand.
GCATCTGGACAGAATAAAGCCACAGAAAGAACAGACTTTCACCTACATGTTGATGGAGGCAGTATCCCTGCCAAGAGAGAAAGAAGATGTTGACTGCCAGAGATCTGAGGCGACGGATAGAAGATGTTGACTGCCAGTTTCAAGGCGAGATAGAAGATGTTGAGGCCAGTTTCAAAGAAGGTGGCCGGATAGAAGATGTTTCAGTTTCACTTTAGAAGATGTTGACAGCCAGTTTCACTGTATAGGCGACGGATAGAAGATGTTGACTGCCAGTTTCACCGTATAGAAAATGTTGGCGACGGATAGAAGATGTTGACTGCCAGTTTCAACGTATAGGCTTGGATAGAAGATGTTGACTGCCAGTTTCACTGTATGGATAGAAAATGTTGACTGCCAGTTTCACCGTATAGGCGACGGATAGAAGATGTTGACTGCCAGTTTCACCATACTGCAAGGAGTTCTCTCAAAACTCCCAGCCCCCTATGCTTTCCAATGACGATGATGGTTGGGGTTGGTTAGTATGTGCTGGTGTTACTATAAATAACATGCAACTGTAAAAAATTCCTCTTCACGGTGCATTCCACCATTCTGCCGTCCTGATTTATTTTTGTTTATGCAGACACACATGCTCGTTTACGTATTTCCATGAGTGGTTGGCGGGCAATGCTTGAGGGTCCTGCTTCTTGTATGATATGCGAGCGTTTGTTTTCCGTGGCTGGCTGGCATGCATTGTCGGTAGCCCTACTTTTTCCACTCTACTCTTTTACATCTTTTTCTTTCTTCTTGCTGTTTCCTCTGAATCCACCCTGAGATCACTGCATATGTTATATACGGTAATTTCTAATGAAACATAATCTATCATTTATACATACCTTTTACAGTAGATTCTCCCCAAGTGAGGTCCTTGGGGGAGCAAAAAAGATCAATACATCCGTCATTTACTACAAATTATTTACCCCACCTGCTCTCACTTTCAGCTTCAGTTGTGTATGTATGCACTATATCAATTAGAATGAGGTGGGGGAGCAGCAAAAAGATATAATCCGTCATTCAACACAACGTTCGATAATTTACCCCACCTGCAAGTTCAAGTATGCACTATATCTTAGGTAATAGGCGCTTGCATGGTGTATAATGTAAACATAATTTAAGCAAGTTCAAGTCTAGGCCTTGTACGTGAATGCATGCATACTATACTTGTACTGTACATTATTAAGATGGATTGTTAGGCTTATTTGGTGCCAGCATTAATACATCCATTGACTTTTTATCATAGACTGTAAAGAATAAAGGAGAAAATTCACTTCGCTACAACCGTCACGACGGATGTATTGAAGGCATTACAACCATTTAATTTTCATAGAGGTTTAATGACATTGGTGCCGGTTCCAGGAAAAGGATCAACACATCCTAAGATGATTACAACCGACTTCAATACAAGTAGAGTCGATTGTAATACCTTTATTGCGTAGCTCACTTCTTTTAGACATCCAGTCCAGTCCAGTCCAATCCAATCCAATCCAATCCAATCCAATCCAATCCAATCCCTCTCTCTCTCTCTCTTTGTGTCTCTCTCTTTCTCTCTTCTATTCAGGCCCATGGTGGCGGTGGGCTCAACCACGATTTCCCATTGGCCATCATGTACGCTTGGGCTCGTATTTTGCGCTTAGCGGACGGCCCGGATGAAGTGCATTTGAAAAGCTTGGCTCGCCAGGTTTACGCTAAGGATGGCAAAAAAGCAAAGATCTGAAAGGTTAGCTCGTCAACTGTGATCTTGTGAGAAAGTTGTTTGTGCTCTGTTTGTGCCATAGTCTTTTTATCTGTCTTCTAATTCTAACCATGATTAGGCCTACGTGTTTTTATCATAGCAAGATATGATTTGTTGACATATGGTACTGTTAACCCATCGCTTTTCAATGCTCCCATATGTGCCCGCTACAGTCCTTCCCCGACTATTTCAATACGCCCAAATGCACCTGACCCAATAATGAAAGTATTAGTGTGCTCATTTACGTTGAAACTACAATTGATAAGTTTCTTCTGTTGCTTTCAGGAAGTTGAGAGCGTATTAAAAGGAAGTTGTCTGTTTACTCGATCTAAATTGCTTCCTGGTTATTGAACCGTCAATTTTGAAGATTTAATGAAATTTCTTGATAAGTACATATGTGTGTGCCTGATGTGAAAGGGAGTTTTATTTTCTCAATTCCTTATGGAATGAGTATGTTTTAGGCAGCACAGAGGCCAATGATGTAAATTTTGATAGTGAATCAGACGTTGATGTTGTGTTTGAGAATGACTGCAGTTAAGATCTAGAACTAGATCAATACGAAAAATTCCGCTGTTGATGGAGAGTCACAATCGTCATCTGAACCATCAACTTTTGAGTGGTGTAACAAACTGAACAATGTTAAAAATAATATGGATGCATGTCATATAGGAATTGAAAGAGAAATTATTCAAATTCAAGATTCTAAAAGTATTATTTGAATTAAGTTATTTCAAGTAGCATATGTATAAGAAATATTTTACTGATACCATGTTGTTGTGTTGCGCAAGTTACTTCCCTTTGCTGGAGGTGACAGGACAAATGACCTTAATAAGCTTTGAAAGGCAATGGGTTAATTGAGGCTTCCTCAACAATTTTTTTATTGTCCTAAGCCACACCTGGAATGGTTTTTTTCCAGATAAGTGGGATATGCTCTCGCATGCTTGTGTGCGTTTAAAAGCATGGCATTTGATTGAAGTAGATCTAGATGCTTTATCGTATGGCGTCATTTTATTTTATTTGTTTTGTTTCTTCTTCTTTTTCTTCTTCTTCTTTATCGTTTTTTTTTAAGGGATTTTCTTTTTTCTCATTGAGGATGAATTCCACAAACTATTAGGATTGACAGTGAAATGAATTACAGCAGTTGGTTGTAGTAATAGTAAGCTTGAAAAAAGGAACAAAAAGAGTAAGAGGGTCTTATCTAAGTAAATATCAAGGTTAGTAATAAAAATTTGAATATGTTGTCTGAAAACATGCGCACTATCGGCCATGTTTCAGGATGAAAATGATTACTCTAAAATCTATTGAAAGCGATAGAAATGTTACCACAGACGAATATGCATCTACACTACATAAATTTCTGTCTTCGAAATATGATAATTGTACCCGTTAATCAACTCTGTATGTAGTCGAATCAATTCTTTTTCTTCTTTTTTTTTCACTCAAAATACCTAGGATTGATTGTTTATGATTTCAACAGAAAATTAGTTCTTCATATTAATATTACACTTCTAATCTATTCATAAAGAAATGGATGGAAAATTTGACAGTGACCCAGTGAGGTTATGATTTATTGAATGCATTTATATTATAGTTTTATCAATTATTTGGGGGGGTTGGAGTACTGTTTCCTCCTTTCCCAAGGCAATGTTTTGTTTGTCTGTTTTTTGTGTGCTTTTGTGTTTTTTGTGTCTGCTTATTGTGTGTTTTTTTGTGTCTGATTTTTGCGTGTTTTTTGTTTGTGCTTTGTGTGTTTGTTTTTTGTGTGTGTGTTTTTTGTGAGTTTTTTAAAACCTGTTTTATCCCTGCCCCTTTGTTATGTATTGTTCACATTACATGTACTTTTCTTTTCCATGATTCCTGTTGTCCGTCTATCTTTCTTTCTTTCTTTCTTCTTGTTATTTGCGCCATACTCTATGTTTTTACTTTGTATTTGTGTTTTGTTGGGGAGGGGGCGGGTGGGGGGGGGGGCAGGGGAGGGGGCGGGTGGGGGGGGGGGCACTTGTTTGCTGCCTGGTCCATGTTATGTATTGTATTGCTTTTCTTTTCCGTGTTTCTTTTTTTATTTGTGGGTTGTTTTTTTCCTTTTCTTTATTGGTGCCTTGCCCTTTTGTTAATTTGTGCATTACTGTAGAGGCGGCGGTAGCTCAGTAGATAGAACATTTGACTTCCACCCAGGAGGCCTGTGTTTGAATCCTAGCGATGAAGGTTCCCATATTGTTTTCCTCGGGAAAGAAGCTGCACACACATTCTTCCCACTGCATGTGGGAACCAGCATTAGTTGGGGAGTGATTTGATTTAATTTGACTTCACTTGACCTGATCTGATCTGATTTGATCTTTGATTAGTTTGATTTGATTTGATCTTTAATTTGATCTGATTTGATGTGATTTGATCTGATCTGATTTGATTGATTGGACTTAATTTTATCATCCACAGCTAAGGTGACCTCTAGGGGTTGGACTTAATTGTAAACACATCCACAGCTAAGGTGACCTCTAGGGTTGTAGGATATTTAATTTGCCCGGACTGCCTTGTAAACAGCCAAGGGATCTTTAACGCCCACAGAGTGTTGTTACCTGCACACAGGACCTTTGTATCGTCTGTCTGTCATGGTCTTGACCTTTGGGTTAAGAAGCCGACACTTTACCTCTGGACTACCAAGTCCCCCAGTTGGGAGTAGATTGTAAACCCTGTGACAAGACTATCGTTCTGTTCCAGGATGTGTTATAACAAAATATCACCCGTTCTGCTCCACTCTATAGAGAACAGGATAATAAGTTCTGGCTCTGTAGGTCGTACAGCATTGAAGGAACTTTACCAACTTTACATGATAATAATGATGATGAGGATGATGATAATGATGCTGATAATGATGATGATGGTAATAATGATAATGATCATGATGATGATGGAATGATGATGATGGTGGTGGTGGTTTTTGTGTCGGTTGTTTTCTTTTTATCTAAAAAAATTTAATACATGTATATATTTTTGTTTTAATCCTCAGGCCTTTGGAGGAGCAGGCTTAAATCACGATGTGCCATTAGCACCAATGTTTGCCGCAGCAAGATCCCTCCGATTGGCCGATGGCCCTGATGAAGTCCACAGAAGAATTGTAACAGCAATTGAATACATGAAAGTTAAAAGTCCCAGCTGTAATTTGATCCCCCCATCCCCCCTTTTTTTCCATCTTAATTTTGTGTGTTCAGTTTATCAAAAGAGACTGAGATTCAACAATCCTGCAAAACCTTTTTCTATTCTAACTTTGTGGGTTATGAATATCATATCGTTGAATCACAAAGCTATCAAAACATTTGTACAAGTATTGCCAGCAAGAACATGTCACTGGTATATAATAAGAAGAAGAATGAATGGCAGTTATATAGCGATTATCCCTGACTGAGCCAGGTTCTATGCACTTACTTATAGATTGAGCCATAATGTCGTATCTCCAACTATCAAATTTTGAGAAAGATTGCTTCACAGAGTTTCTCAAGTCCCCGATTTTCTTTCGGAGTTATAACATAGTTGAACTGCCAAAGGTGGTAATCTTTTTTTTTCTTTTTTTTTTTGGTGTAATTATTTGTAGGTCATGCAACAGTTCGATTCAAAGCTTAAATTCTGATTTCATCATTACACTTATCCAACTTTCATCCCATTTGGAGATTCGCTCCATATCTGCAATTTGTGAAATAAGATTTTACGCTTTGGCAATCGGGTGTTGTTCATTAATTATGCTACAGTTGGGTACTTCTAGTGATAGTTATCATTCAATTGCAGTCTCGTCATTTTAGAGCTTATTTAACTTAATTTAAGAAACACTTATAAGTTTGTTAACAATAACATAATCAGTGCACTCTTATATTTATATATAGCCTTGCTACTTTGTTTAAGAGCTTAGATCTCAAGCACTTACTTGTAAGTTTGTTAACATAATCAATGCACTCTTATAGTAGTACCGTAGTAAATATTTAGCCTTGCTACATCGTTCAAGTGCTTATTTCAGAAACACTTGTAAGTTTATTAACATAATCAGTTCACTCTTACATTTATATTATATTATATTTTATATATATATATATAATATATATATTGCTAAATCGTTCAAGAGTTTATTTCAGAAGCACTTGTAAGTTTTTTTAACATAATCAGTGTACTCTTATGATTTTTACTTATATTGATATAGAATCACTACGTCTTTCACTCCCCATGTCATAATCTTTAGCGTATCCTTTTCTTACATGATATATTTTAAAATTATACACAAACAATGGCACGGATGGTTGGCGGGTACTGCTGGTAGATCCCACTTCTTTCCTTTCATTCTTTCACTGATGTTTCATCTTGCTCTTTCCTCTTATTGACCCTGAAATCACGACATATGGTGAAGGGAGGAAATTTCAATGAAAAGCAAATTATACTTTTATGTAAATCCATGTCTCAATAACAATTTATTTGTCTTGAAACTAGGTCATTAAACATGCCTTTCAGTAAAATTTCCTCTTTCTACTCTCATGTTTTATAATGAAATGTCATTGTTATTGTTATGCAAAAAAATGTGGGGTTTTTTTCTTTTCTTTTCTATATATGTATGTTTGATATTATTGGCCAGTTTTGACAGAGGATTTTTGTTGTTGATTTGTTGATAAAATTGGCCATAATAAACAAGTTGTGATGATGTTTTGGAATGAGAAACAAAGTTGATCTTCATATGAAGATACGTAGACATATTTTCGGTTTGCTATTTGATATAAAAGAAGTATGATGTGTTTGACAGACTTAAATATTATTATGATTATGATCATTTGCTTTTTGCTTTGTAGTACTAGTAGTTTTTTATATATCAATAATGTCGTAGGGCTGAAAGTAAAAGTAAGCAACATGTATATATGATGTTAATATGGCCTTTTTGTCAATATTGATGATCCCGTAACAGTTGCTGTCACTTCTACTTCTACGCCTGGGCTAATTTTATTATGAGGAAGGTATGGATGCCCAGTCACACTTTCTTCCCCTCTGATCTTTGCCTCTTCCACATTTGTTTAGTGTAATGAACTGGTCAATAATAAGTCTTGAGGTACAAGAGGTTGCATAGGTATGTCTAAATGAAGATAAAGATTGACCTGTAAAGCGTTGTGACATTTTCAAGAAAGACTGAAGGTGTGGACGTATTTACTTTGTGTATACAATGTAGTGATTGTTTTCAGTTTCACAGCAATTTCAAAAAGTTCATTTAGATCATTCTTCATGTTTTAACAAAAGGCTGTCACTTTCACTCTTTCACCCCTGCGTAGGTTATTAAACATTTCTTCATGGCAGAAAGAAAACGAAAGCTCAGCTTTAGGCAAAAGAAAATGTCCATAGACATGTAAACACAAAAATGCATTTAAACCTTGATAAGGAGAGATGCCATACCACTCCAGTGGATGATGATGATAACATGTCAATGTTATGCATTAGTGAATGGCTAAACCTTGTGAGATCTACGACCACCTGACCCTCCTGTAACCCTCTACCTGGGCTCCTGAGCGTTCTATAGAAAAAATAAGGGCGAAGATACCCTAAGCCTAAGCGTCTGACTACCACACAGGAGGCCTGAGTTCGATTCCCAGTCCAGGCAAATTTTTCTGGCCCTCCCGTTGACCCAGCGAAATGGGCAGCTAGGTCTTTTCAGACTCAGCGAAAGTAAAAGGCGGTGTGGAAACCAATGGCAAACTAGCACATTATGCTGTACTCTCCGTACGACTCTACTCTGATTCTCTTACGCTGAACTCAAGAGTATGGAGCTTACTTTACTTTACCCTAGGCATTGGAAATTTTGAAGATTGCGGCACATTCTGGTTAGATGAGACCTACTGCCTTTCAACAGCCCAAAATGCCACACATTGACCCCTCCACCACTTAAGCGGCGCTATGGTATATAGTATAGGTTTCTAAGAGCTCCATCGCGGCTCTATTGCTTTAGCGATGATAGGTTCTCAAACTCATAGCGTTAATGTTGTGTGGTTTTTTTTATGTTTGCCAAGTTCCGATTTGAGCTCATTCTTTATTTATTTACTGCTTTCCTTTTGATAATTCATGAAAAATGTATTATGTACACATGGATATAAGAAAAACTTGCTAAGTTTAATAATTTTTGTATGTTTGTAAATCAATCTTGAAAATTAAAAGTACTATTTTTTATTCAGTCATTAGTTTCTTATTCTCTGATTTAATTTTATTGTTGACTTATGGGTTTTTTTCTTTGTTGTGAACATCAATCCTTGAATTTGTGACTGTAGACCGTCGCTGCCCCTCTTATTTGCACATTCAACAACTTTTGGGTAAGAAGACAACAGGTTATTTTAAGATGTTTTAGAAAGATTTTCTCACCTCCAAACAATGAACAAATAGTGACGGGGTAGCGACGGTATGGTTCTATCATATCAACCCAAGTGAGTAAAGTTCCTTCAAGGCCACTACGGCCCATAGAGCCCTGAGCATATCCCAGTTTTAATGGCGTTAAAGATAATCACCTTCTGGACAGGACGCTACTCTGATGCAGGTTTTTACTCTTAAACTAGTGCTTGTTTGTACCCATTTGCACCTGGATCAAGTTGAGAAAAATGTCTGTCCGAAAGGAACATAACGTCAGATCTAGCTTTTTCTAGGATTTGAACCAGGGACCCCATAATCCCAAGTCTGGCAGCCTAACCACTCGGCCACTTATCAATGCAAATGATCTGATAAACACCATGACTATTACTACTAGTATTACTACTTGTGACGCAACTGGCATTTTGACTCATACTTTCATGTTAGAGGGCATTCATTTCCCTGCAGGATTTAGAATAGAGGCGATGGCTTATGATATTGGTCACATCATCAGATTTAACAATTAAAGTTTTTCTGAAAGCACAATAGTTGAAGTTGAACACAGTTCTGAAGTGAAACAATCTTGACAGTTGAATGAAATCTAATGATGTATGCAGTCAGTTTGGAGTGTAAAATGCAGTGGAATTATTTCTTATGATTATCATAATTTGTCCCACTTCACTAAATAAACATCCTTGTTTATGAGTCACACTGGCTATAAAAAATTAAATGGTGGAATTATTTCTTATGATTATCATAATTTGTCCCACTTCACTAAATAAACATCCTTGTTTATGAGTCATCCTGGCTATACAAATCAAATGGAGACCGAAATAACCTCAGCAGATTAACAAGGGTTAAAATTAAGGGGTTAAAATTAATTAACTTAAAAGTTGAAAGAACCCAGCTTTTTCCAAGGTGAAATTTACTTTTCACTTTGCGAGTCTTTTCCTGACTTACAAACATTGTCACGGCTTTGCAGTAAAAGTTCCTTCAGGGGCGTTATGGCCCATAGAGCCAGGGCTTATCCTAGTTTCAAGAACCATAATCAAGTCTGACGTTCTTTCCACGTTTCTTCCTGCACTATATCTAATAGGGTATTTATATCAGGAACCAAAAAATACATTGTAGTATTTTATCAGAATGTGACAGACAACAAAACATTGTAATACCAGAAAATAATAAAATATAATACCAATGACATATTGTATATATTTGTATACATCTTTTAATTGACACAAAATAATCAGAAAAGATAATGAAACAATAAAATCCCACCCAAAAAAAAAATCATTGCAACAAAGTGTTAGGCTCTGCTGATTTCCGACAAAGCCGTGACAGCAGGCCTGACATCTGGAGTAAGGACTGCACTCCCTCAGCGAGTCTCATGTGTGTGTAACCAATTTCCTGAAAGAAATGATAAGGGGGGAAAAAGAATCCAAATTTATATTATAATTTTATATATCATGGCCTACATTGGTTGGAAATTCATATTGAAATCATTCGGTACAAGAATCGCTGATTGTTCTTCACTCCCGTTTTTTAAATTTTGTTTTTACTAAGAAATGAAGAATGCAACGGCCTTTGACTTTTGGCTTTTCTGTAAGGGATTTGATGGTCCACAGGCAAAGTGGCGCCCCCTCAACCAAAAAGCCATGGGTTCTGGCCCTGACAGGTTTAACAATTTTCTTGATCTTTTTAAGTAAAAATAAAAGTGTAATGTAAAGAAAAAACTTATGAATATGCAAATCATTAATAGTAATAGCAAAAAAATTTCCTGAATACAACAAAACAGGGTCAAAATACCTTGATAAATTCTAGTTTTAAGTACTCTGGCATGTCATGAGTTTTGCAAACTCTGAATACAATTGTGATGATGTCCTCTGGACAGTAGCCAAGACGCCAGAGATGGGCCATGACCTTGAAGGCGTCATCCAGATGACCATGAACACAGTGTTGCAACATGTCCTTAATTAGAACAGGGTGCGGCTCATCACAGACCTAACAAGAGAAAAAAAAACCCAACATCATTTATGTAAAGCATAATCTCAAGAAATCGAAATCTCAAGAAACATTCAAACTAGATCATCATTATTTAAAATTAAAGTTAAAGGCAACAGAATGATCCTTCATATAAGATTTTCTTTTTTCAATAAAATTCACCCCTCATCCACCATATTTGTGCTGTTCAAAATGTCAAAACTTCTTAAACTATTCCAGATGAATAATAAATTTCCAGTAAGAGCTATAGCATCAGTTTACATATTCTATTAAATTCTAATTGTTTTTTGTATTGCGTTTTAACATACTTTGTTTTGCTGGGTGTGAAAATGGCCTTTAGATGGCATGATTATGAGGGTCAGACAGATTTGTTAAAAATAGCCTTTAGATGGCATGATTATGAGGGTCAGAGAGATTTGATGGCATGAGGGGTCAAAATCCTTTAGATTATGAGGGTCAAACAGATTTGTTAAAAATGTCCTTTAGATGGCATGATTATGAGGGTCAGACAGATTTAAAATAAGAAAACTAAAGTTAATTTTAGATGGCATGATTATGAGGATCCAGCATCAGATTTGTTAAAAATAGCCTTTAGATGGCATGATTATGAGGGTGAAACAGATTTGTTAAAAATAGCCTTTAGATGGCATGATTATGAGGGTCAAACAGATTTGTTAAAAATGTCCTTTAGATGAAAAAAATTAAAATAAGAAAACTAACAAAACTTTTTTATAAGTTATTTCAGTAGTAGATTTAGATTTTGGTCTATATCTAGTGTTTGGCTTCTTTCTAGATGATCCAGCCATAGAGCATTTCTGATGAATAGAGACTAATAACTGATTTCTGAACTAGAATCATTATTAGAATTTAAGGATGAAAGGAATTTTGTTTCTGATTGACAGGAAATTATTGACTAAGGCTGAGAGGTTAATGTAAAGTTGAATGCATTGACTCTTTCCTGCCCAAAGGATGACTTCTAAACGATTGCATTTTATATGTCAAACGATACAATGATTCAGCTACATATGAATGAAATGTCGGCAGCCTACAGCGAAAAGAAAATTAGGATCGTATGCGACTGTATTCAAGTCTCAACATATCACATGGAACAGCGCCTGAATATGTTGCTGACCTAACCATCCACCACGTGCTGAGGTCAGAGAGTAAGTCTCAAGTCATCAGCTATTCAATTTGCTGACCCAAACCAATTAGTCGAGAAGTAAATTCCTCCACACAGCTATTCAATCAAATTAGCAGCATTTATCAATAGATTCAATTGTCGAAGGATTATTTACATTGTAGAGCGCCAAGAGCATTTCTATGTAGAGCGCTTTATAAATTTAAACATTATTATTATTATTATCATTATTATTATTATTATTATAGGAAAGTCCTGACAGGTGTCGGACATGTAGCCATTGGTCTATTGACAGGATCCAATATTTGTCCAGTGAGTAGGTTAATATAAAGTTGAATTATTGACCCTTTCCTGCCCACTGCGACCCAATGCAACACCAGATCTAGAATTGAATGCATTGACCTTAAATGCCCGACATCAGCCTTGCAGCTTACGACATGCTACCCAATGCAATGTGACATCAGCCAGCAGCCTATGGCGACCAAATGCGTCATTAGCCTTGCAGCCTACGGCGACTAAATGCGACATCAGCCTTGCAGCCTAGAACTGCGACCAAATGCGACATTAGCCTTACAGCTAATAATACCCAATGCAACATCAGCCTTGTAGCCTATTGCGACCCAATGCAATGTGACATCAGCCTTGCAGCCTACCGCGACATCAGCCTTGTAGCCTAATGCGACACAACATCAGTCTTGCAGCCTTCTGATGACCAAATGCGAAACATCCGCCTCCATGCCTAATGCACCCTCGCTTACTATTTGTTTTTGTACTCGCATAACACCAATATCTCACTGTGTGCAAGACGAATCGGCAATCTTGTGATGTGTGAGATTTCCAGCTCTTTTGTGAAAAAAAAATTGCACATTTTTATCTACTTTCGTTTTTGACTTACGATGATTGTAAACAAGCGACACTATTACTTCCAGTGAATGGACTACTCACGAAAGTTACTGACAATTAAAGGCTCATCAAAGTTATATAAAAGTATTTATTTTCTGAAAGCTTATTTTCTCTCTAATTTATTATAATTTCTTCGTTTAAATTGAAAGATGTATAAGTCTCTAAAATTAATTTTAACTGAGACAGGTATACTTTTCATCAAAGTTGCTTCCCTTTGCTTAGGCAAACAGACTGGATAGGAAGTGAGGGCTTAGGCGTACTGACTAGAATTGTGGAGGACCCTTAGGCAGGAAAGGATTAAACTCACCTTGAAAACATTTGTGCTATTAACATGACCAAACCCTTGAAACGTTGACTGGAGGTTATTCAGAGCCTGAAATGGAAATGTACACGAAAATTAAACAACCAATCAGAAACGGAAAAAAACTGTTACTGTACTACTAAAAAAAAATATATAAATACAAAAAAGAAATGACATTGCAGTAGTAGTATCAGTGGAGTTGGCCTATTCAAAAATGTCCATGCAGTACTTGGCCTGATAAACTATTTTTTGTACGGTACTATTTGAATCACGTTACGGGTAGGGTAAAAGGTCGAAAGGATACAAATAATCGAGCATGATTCTCCCTTACATTTCTGATGGGCATAATGTTCTTCATTGCTTTCATGCTGAAAATTGCAAATAAAATAAATCTTTTTGCGATTAAATAACTAAAAGTAAAATTTTATTTTCTTGACATTCAGGACAGGAAGTGTTTTCATTGTTCCTTTCGAAAATTAAAAAAAAACATATCCAGCAGTCATGTGCAGCAAACTCGTCAGCTGGAAGAGAGCTCGCTGCCACATGACAAATCTCCGTACAGAACAAAACTATGTCATCAATACATATTAAGAGAATACCGGCAGGTCAGCTGGAAAATGGTTAACAAATAAAAAAAACAAAAAACCTACAGCACATTCTTATTCTTATGTTCCATAGTTTAACATTTTCGTCTTTTGTTTTGAACTTCACCCTCTCATCAAAAGCTAAAAAAATTGCATTACTGAAACCATACCTGTCGCATGTCCCCTTGGGCAGTGAAGATGATGGCTTCTAGACCATCATCAGAACAACTAACATCCTCTGCTTTGACAACAACTAGCAATCTGCTCAGCAATTGGGAATCTGACAGCTTAGAGTAGCGCAACACTGCACAGCGAGATTGAATAGGCTCTGTTTTCAAAGATAAGATTAAATTTCAAGAGAAGCACTTAACAGAGGCTCTTGGGAACAACATAACAATGGCTCTAGCAGTTAAGTGTGACATTCTTTCTTTCTTAATCGATAGATAGTAAAATCTACCCCTCTGGTCCAAGTAAGTGGTTCGACACCTAGTTCCATCAGAGACACACGATGAAAAGGAGGTCCTGTATGCAGATCGCAACACTCTGTGCACGTTAAAGATCCCTTGGCTGTTTACAGGGCAGTCTGGGCAAAATTTAAAACTACCAAAAACCCAGAGATCACCTTAGTTGTGGATGTGGGTAAATTTAAATCAAATCAAAACACGCTCCGGGTCTCTGTGATTCCCGTACAATCACAAATTGACTATACATAATACAGTTGACTCCGATTTATCCTAACTCAGATAATTGCAACTTTCCCCAAGCAACAAAATGAATTCCATACAAAATCACTGGTCAATCGTACTTCGGATAATCGCAAACCTCAGCAACACCTAGCCTCAATTTTCTAAAGGCTTTTTCTGATTTCATTTTGCTAAATAATGCTCGCATGTCTACATTGTCATTACCTAAAAACCATAATGATACAATGGCCTGACACTGATTATGGGTCTAGCAGACAGTCAAAGGCGCAATCGGTCTTGCATAGAGATGACTCAAGCAGCTGGTCAGCATAGTATTGTACGGTACAATAAGTAACACATGACTTTACCTAGCCAATGAGCGGAGGCCAAAAAAAACTCGAGAAAACTTTTGAACATGCCAGTGATTGAACCCTTGTCCTTTTGGTTGAGACGCTCATACGTTGCCTCTGGACTACGAAGTCCCCAAACCACACTGACTACTCTATTTCCAACCCTCTCTCATTTCCAGTCATCTTCTTCTGTATTATTTTTCAGTTATGTTTATTAAAGTTTTTCTTCAACTTTTTAATTTTTAAAAAACCACACTGACTACTCTATTTCCAACCCTCTCTCATTTCCAGTCATCTTCTTCTGTATTATTTTTCAGTTATGTTTATTAAAGTTTTTTCTTCAACTTTTTAATTTTCTAAGTCCTGTTGAAACACCGCACCACAACCAATTTCATCACATGTCAAATACCAACTGATTCTACGCATCCAAATAAATCATGATACGATACAAAAGTTAAAGTTCCATTATTGCCCACAGAGAGCATATCCCGATTTCTGTAGCGTGAAGTGGAACAGGGGATATTAAGCACCTTCTGGACAAGATGCTAGTCTGACACAGATTTTTTCACTCCCAAGCTAGTGCTTGTACCCATTTGCACCTGGGTAGAGTGGGGAAATGCGTGTTAAGTGTCTTTCCCAAGGAACACAATGTCAAACCTAGCTTTGCCAGGATTCAAACCCGAACCTCATGATCCCTAGTCTGGCAGTCTAACCACTCGGCCAATAGGTGCCATGGTGTCAATATAAACAACAAAACTGTAAAAAATAATAATCAAATTTTAAAATAAAAATCAAATGAAATTCACCAATGATTTTCTCAGATGAGTTGCAGGCCAAAGCGAAACGTGTTGTTTTAGAGAAAATTTCCATTGTCCTACGCAAAGCTTGTTGGGCTCCATCTGTCATACTGAAAGTGAGAAGAAGAAAGAAAGATTTGGATGATATTTTTTTTAAATCACAATATATACATTTTTCAAAACATGAAAATAATGCCACTCTTAAAAGAATATTCAAACACAAAACAGAATTCTTCACACACTACATAAAATCTTT
The DNA here is from genome assembly GCA_037039925.1 of Doris montereyensis. NCBI lineage: Eukaryota > Metazoa > Mollusca > Gastropoda > Nudibranchia > Dorididae > Doris > Doris montereyensis. The sequence goes on from JAXRKP010000528.1 coordinate 217,988, forward strand.
TGCTTCAATAAATAATATCATATTCATTCATTCGCCCTTTACTTGATGAAAAAAAAAAAAAGAAAAAGAAACTCAAATTTTAGGTCAATTTATAACTTCTTTACTCTAATGTATAATACACATATTGATAATACTCTATTCAAAGAAAAATGCATTTTTTTGTCACTTGACAAATCATACATAATTAAAAAAGATTATTGCAAAAAAACAAAAACAAAAGGAGAATAAATTAAAGATACAGATGAAAAAGTTCTCGGGTCCATATATTAAAAAAACAAATTTCAAGATAAATCCCCCATCTCATAGTATAACCAGCATGGACGTCTTGCTTTCAAGCTTAACTTTTTATGTCCATTGCCAATATTTAGTGAGTACAAGTAGACAAATTGTTTAAAACTATCAGACAGGTAAACAATGTTTCAAAGGACACACCTGTCTGCTTCATCAAGGATAATGACTTTGTGACGTCCTCGTGGTAGAGTGACTTTTTTCTGCGCAAACATCTTGATCTTATTTCTCACTACATCAATACCCCTGGAAAATAAAAGAAAAGAAAAAGTCAAAAGACATTGGAAATAAGTAACAGTACCAAATTCCACCATAAATTATAAACCACACCTATGGTGATAACAAGGAAAATTCTTACAGTCAAAGGTATGGGAAAAAAAAAGAAAATAAATACAAATAGAACAGCAAAAACAGTTGCAATCCTCTACTTTTCCCATGAAACAACCCCCTATACGTTCCCCCAAAAACAACCCTCTCACTTTCCCACAAAATAACTCTAACCCCTTTCCCAAAAAATAACTCTCTCCCCTTTTCCCCAAAAAACAACCCTCTCCCCTTTCCCCTCAAAACAACTCTCTCCCCTTTCCCACAAAACAATTCTCTCCCCTTTCCCATAAAACAACTATCTCCCCTTTCCACCAAAAAAACAACCCTTTTCTCTCCCCTTTCCCCAAAAAACTCTCTCCACCAAAACCCTTTCCCCACAAAACAACCCTCTCTCCTTTCCCACAAAACAACTCTCTCCACTTTCCCATAAAACAACTCTCTCCCTTTTCCCATAAAACAACCCTCTCCCTTTGCCCACAAAACAATTATCTCCCCTTTACCACAAAATAATTATCTCCCCTTTCCCCATAAAATAACTCTCTCCCTTTCCCCATAAAACAACTCTCCCCTTTCCCCATAAAACAACTCTCCCCTTTCCCCCAAAACAACCCTCTCCCCATAAAACAACTCTCTCCCCTTTCCCCAATAAAACAATGCTTTCCCCTTACACTCTCCCCCTTTCCCACAAAGCAACCCTCTCCCCCAAAGCAACCCCCTCCCACCCTAAATAATGATCTCTTTAAAACAATCATGATACCACATATATACCAGTATTTAGGGAATGGTGGAAAGTTAAATGCACACAGTTAAACATGAATGATGCATGCACATACCCTTTAAGAGAAATGGACCAACGGTATGCATATACATACACTTCAAACAATGCATTAAAAGTAAACTATCTGACCTGTCGTTGGAAGCATTCAATTCAAGAACAGCATCTCTGTAGGAAGTACCTAGCAATGCTCTGGCTAGGCAAAGAATGCTGGTTGTCTTTCCGGTACCTGGGGGACCCTGTCATGGAATGGCAATAATAACGATAGGTCCAATTTTGTTCAAAGATAAAACAAGCTCAGAATAAGAATATATACATAGCCGCCAAGCTTTTCGACTGTGCAGATTAATTCTTACTTGCATGATGACCTATAATATTTAAGAAAACGTTAATTATTTAATTTGAATTGATCCATTTTTTTTACAGTAAATGACAAAAAGTCTGCAGACCACTGGCCTATCTGCCAAAGGGAGACAATAGTCTTGCAAACTCAGAATGACATCTCCGGATTTTTACCTAAATTACTCGAATCTTTGCCGTTAACTTAGGGCTTCAATTAAAAAATAACAGTTAACCCTCATGTATATACTTTTCAAGGTAAATACAAACTTTTAGACTCAAACTCAAAGCAAAAATAACGTACAAAGTATGCTTTTTACGTACATGTTGGCAGCTATGAATTATGTCATTGGTGAAAGTGTTACAAGTCCACGATATTATGAGATAGGAGATCTGTCCTTCAAAGAATCGATACCCTTCGTTCGATCTAATAATTGTATTTGATACCACCAGTACCCAATTCAGTTGTTTCTGAGATCACCACAAAATTTGAGAGACCCAGTTTTTGTCAAAAGATACGTTGTCATCCACCAGTTTTGTGGAAAGCAAAGTGTTCAGAGGTGAATGGTAAACAACCATAAAGAATATAATAAAACAATTCACTCTCTTGCCAAACTAGGGTTTTTTTTAAACGCTTTCGATATGGATAGCAATCAGTGCCAGTGAATAGAAAATTGTCATGTATATAATCTTCCACCTACATACCGCAATGATAATATTAGGTAAATTGCCCTCCGGGAAAATACTGCCAATCGGCTGACGGTCTCCTGGTTGCCAATGACATTTTCAAGCTTAGTTGGTCTGTACTTTTCAACCCTGCATACATTTTGTGAGGAAGAAAAAGAAATCCAATATTATATAAAAATACGAGTCAAATACTGAATTAGCGAAACTTCAGCTACATATTAAAAATGTACTAGTCTATATTATAATGCTATTATAACTATGATTTACATGATTTGACACTCTTAATAATAACTTCATGTACCGTTTGTTTACATATCAGTGAACGTAACTGAAGAGCTTGCCAGGTTCGTTGAATTTATCATGCAAAATATATTCATAGCTATCAAATGTATTTTTATTATTGAGTAATAGCCTAATGTAGATCTATCCATTCTAAAAATAATTGTGATATTTTAGTCGGTAAATTTGCACTAATTACACCAATCTCTTCTTATGACTCTGATTCAGGGATGGAGATCACTGAAGCCCCCCCCCTCCCCCCACTTTATTTTCTCAGGGGGGAGACTTTACTGAATGCCCCACTCTTTTTTTCACTCTAGATTCACTCTTTTACCTTAAAAAAATAAAGAACACAAAAACCTTGATGAAATTGTGTGTTGCTTCCCTTTAATGCCTTGTCTCCATCGTACATATCATGGCTAAATAAAGTAACAGTAACAGATTTGTAAAAAAAATTGTGTGTATAGTGACGACATGAAAATACAAGCCCGGCTTCCAAAAGGTGAGCAAAAGATATTAGATGTAGTTAAATGAGAAAGAATAAATGACAAATTTGTCACCATCCCTATTCCCAAATGAATACTGACATAATTTTTAAGTTTTGGAGTCAAATGAACGATTTAAAACCCTTTGGAATCATGAAAATCCCTGGGATCGATTCCGGTTTCATTATGATTGACTGGTGAACCAAAAGCGTGTGGATTCCTCAAGTGCTTTTTCTATCCTTCTTCTCTTTTTCTTTTTGATGTCATTTTATTTTCATTTTTCAAAGTCTAACCAAGTCAAATTTAATTGAAAAATGTTTAAGTTGAATGTAGAAAAACAAAGTAAAAAGTGGTAAAATTGTGAATCAATTTACTTAGAGTTAGTAATGGACTGAAGTTCAATTCCAGCCACTTGGAATCAAATGAAATATTATATATCGAATACGTTCTAACCCTGGAATTGTAAGAATCAATTTCTATTTTCACAATAGAATCATAAGAATTGAATACTTGCCCAACTGACTCTACTGCAACTTGGGCAAGTGTGTTTAGTTTAAAAACAAAATGTTCGTTGCCATTGTCACACACTGAAAGTGATTCGGAAATAACCGAGACTAGTCATGAAACACTGCAAGAACTGGAAGCCACTCTTCCTTTTTATTATCCCAACATTTTTGTGCCCAACTATAGAAATCCTTGGCTATTAAATTTTACGAATCAGTGACATAGAATAATGGTGTAGGTCAATTTGTACTCAAAGTGACTAAATAGATGTACTTGTAATCGGACTCTACTTGCGTTAAGACACGATACAGCTGGTAGGATGAGATACCAAAGAGACCTAGATCTAACCTTGCCTTGGATGTGTGTGTGTGGGGGAGGTATGGACAGGGTGGTGAAGCGAGTGGAAAGTTCAGGGTAAGGGATTGTAATAGATTTTACTTCCGTTTATCAGAGTAAATCATGTAAAATGCCAACAATTGATATCCCTGTGACACTTTAATGGGAAAGTTCTGGGGTGAAAATAATGGGGGGGGGGGGGTGACCCTCCTGATTACACCAAAGGTGGGGTTTCAGGGGGTCTCTGCACTGACATATAATTTGAGAACCTAGAATCTAGTGAAAAACAAGAGAAGCTAGATTAGCTCTAAATCTAGGTTCAATAGAGATCTAGATTCTAGATCTATAAATTCAAGCATTCTTTAGATCTAGATCTAAATCTATGTGGTTGTTTTTATTACCAATAAATCATCCATTATGACGAAAAGTTGATCTGAATGTGATACAAGATAAAGTTTATTTCTGTTTCGTTTTTGCTTGGTCCTTACCATGG
>JAXRKP010000528.1:227500-281134 GCA_037039925.1 Doris montereyensis
AAGCCTTAAATCACACCTATGAAGATTTAAAATGATGATCAAAAACAAAACAACACACAATAAAAAAAATGGAAGAAAAGATACAGTGAAACAAATTGAAGTGGAGAAAAAATGAAAAAGTGTCTCTCCTCACAGGGTTTTTTTAGAGATGGATGCAATACCTGTACAGTGAAACATGAACATAATACTCAGAACATTGTACAACTCCTAAATGCTTATTGACAACTTTCAAAATCGCTCATAGTCATAGCCAATAAATCTTGATCTTACCATCAGTAGATGCAACAAGCCGTAAAAATTGTTTTAAAAAAACATCGTAAACTGACTGACAAGTCTGTAGCGTTTCTTCAATATTATGTTAACGCGAAAAGTAATACATGTACTTAAACACTAATAGCAAACCTACATGAATTTTCGGTCCCCTTTGCTTGAAATGTAAATAAAATATATATGATCTGAGTAATGTTTCCTCCAATTTTTCCTAGCCTGTGTGTGTATATTTTTCATGTTGTGCAAAGTTTGACGGAAAAATCCCAATTGTGCACACTTCGTGCAAGGGAATGTACTTTGGGCAAGAAAAGTGTTTCTATTGGAATGCGCAGTCATGTCTCAACTGTGCTCACCTTTTCTCCCTGGTGTGCGCACATTGGATCTGAGTGAATAGTTTGTTTGTTTCTTCATGCTTTTATTTAGATCCACCATTAACAGTGTTTCAGAGTTTGAGGTAAGATTTTTAAATTTACCCATTTACTCTTTATAATAGCTCTTTTTCCTTTCTCATAATAAGGGAATGACTCAATCACTGAGTATGTATGTCAGAGCCCATGGTTTTTAATTTAAATATGGTTATTCAATTTTTGATTTTAAAGTATTTAATTCTATTTTTAAAGTCTTTAATGCCACTACTTAAGTGAAGTTCATTTCTGTTGGTTGTAGTTTGTGCAAGTCACACTGTGTTGTGGTCACTAAACTGCTAAGGGATATTTAACCTACACAACATTAGAACACAGGAGTTTAATATTTTTCATTCATGTCCATTACAAGTAGTTGCTAAACAGAAATTGTCTCAGATCACACAATGGTTTTATCATCTGAAAATGGAAATAAAATCCAGGTAAATATTTGCATTGCTACTATTTCAGGATACAAACCACAGATTTTTTACGTAAAAAAGGCAAATGCTATACTTAAGAAGAACCATCTATCTCCCCTGAATGAGGATAGACACTGCAACAATGAAAGTGAGTACATGGAATAAATAAATTAATTTATTCACCTGGACTAGTATCTACGATCGTTTTGAAGGATGAGAATAACATTCTGTATTGAAAATGAGAAACTTGTATTCATTCATAAGTAAATAATGAGTTCCCTCTCAAACTTAACATTGGAAATCATTTTGATTTCAAAGTACTACAGCAAGAATATGAAACAGTAAAAGATATACACGCATACAAACAATGACCTATCAAATTCAATATTGGGTGATTTTTAAATATTTCTTTTTGCTTTTCTCCCCATAATGTTTGTTCATAAAATCATTTTCTGATAAAAATCTGGAGTTCCCCTGTATTGACCAAACTAAAATACCAATGATGAAAACAAAACCCACAATTAAGTGAATTCAATTTTTAAAAATAGGAAATACCGTATCCACCCAGTCCCTTTAAAACAACAACATTTTGCAGCGAAATATTGATCGGTTCCACATAATTTAAGTACAATTGTATAACATTGGTTGATAATTTAACCCACACCCCAAAAAAGAAATCCTGCAAAAATGACAATCCAAACAAGATAAGCACACACACACACTTTCATTGTATATGTCCATGTATATAACTATATCGTACGCACATTTAGACATTCATATATAAACGTACATATTTATATACACACATGCATACAAACACAAACCCATATACATATGTACCGGTATATGTATTATAGTATTTTGTAAGGAAATGTTAAGGGAGCATGCAGACCAAAGGCCTCGAGCTGAGCGTTACGCTGTCGCCGAGCCACTGAAATATTGGCTGTTAATTCTTATAGACTGTTCACACCAAGAGAAGTTTAGCTACACAGCTCACCCATAGTTTCCTTCAAGTTACGAAGAATATTCTGATTCTGGTATGTTTCGCAGCTCAAAGCAAGCAGTCAAAGTGACCTTATTTCGAATGAAGTTCACGACAGCGAAAAATTAAGCTCAGCTCAAGGCTTTTTGGTCTACACGCACTCTAAAGATACCATAGCAATGTAGCTACAAGAATGAAAGTCATTTTCATTGGTGGTGCAGTCAATGAGGACAACTCATACTCATGCCAACTGGGAAAGATACTTAATACATAAGTTATAAATATGGGAGCATGACATAAGATGTGATAATAAGAAGGATATCAAAAATTTGGTTTAAAGTTCACAAAGGTCGTGAAAGACACAGCAAAGTGTGCGAAAGCAATTCAAGATGGCTGCTTCAGAAAAAATAAAAATAAACAAAATACAACAAAGGAGAAAAAAAAATCACTACACTGTACACATTATGGGTTTTTTGGGGATATTGATCTGCCATTACATATTTCCAAATATTGTCTCTTCAATATGGTGAATAATATTTACATATGAGATGAGGAATAACATCAATTCCTCAGGTGATTATAATTAACAGATAATAAAATAACACAAAACATTTTAATTCATTTGGGCAGTGTAATGAATTTATAATAATAGGGACGGGGAAGAAGTGAATAAAAAACGAGAATGACAAAATTCAACATTAAAAACTTTCCTTTCATGAAGGCTGTTTATTTGTAATGTAATTTATAAAACTTTCAAATGCACCAAAGCAAAAGGGGAGTCAAAATAAAAACACATCATACAGAAGACAACTTTGACTTTATTTTAAAATCTATCTTATTTCAACAATTTGGGGAATGTATATCCTATATTTACAATCTTGTAATCTTATGACTGCAACATTTTCTGAAAACTTTATCCTATATCACATACATAATACATGTAAGCAGACAAGTTCTAAAATTTGCTTGTCTTCTCAGTTGTTCGTCACCTGAATAAGCTATCTCAAGGGTCAATCACTCAACAAAACCCGAGTTGACTGCATACACAACAACAACAAGAAAGAAGAAAAAAAAAAGAAAAAGAAAAGAAATATTGTAAAAAATACACAACCTCTGACAAACATCAGGACTTCCCTTTGCCTTAAAAGCAATAAAGCTTCCATAACTGCATGCAAAAAGATTGTAAACGTCGCATTGAGATCTTCAATCATAAATTTTGATAGCTGCTTCATATACACAAAAATATTGGAAGAAATGGTCAATACAAATAGTAAAGGTTGTTTTTTTTTTTTAACGAGAAATACATTAAACATTTAGTAGTGCCTTTGTCAAGGCAAAGCTCCAGGCCGAAGTTTTGCTCTTTGAAGAACTTGAGTTCGCTTCTTCCTCTCTACAGCTTTGTTTCCCACTGTCTGTCTCAAAGCTGGCAAGCTAACGTTCTCTCTGATGTAGGCTATTTCAGGCCTAAGAGTTGAAAATGGTAAAGATTACATACAACTCATTGATTGTAAGAAACACAGGGGACAGAAACAATGGCCATCTTCAAAAGCATCAAGCCATGAACACAGTTTTATGTCATTTTTGTTCATGTAGTAGAAAGTAAGTAAAGTAAGTCCCATATTTCCCGATACTGTGGAATTGATTCGAATGCGGGGCCTCCTGGGTGGTAGTCAGGCACTCTACCGAATAAGCTACTGCCGCCTCTTATACAAATTTTAAAACACTTTGAATAAGTTTCAAGCTTCTGAGAAAGGACAGCACTAGAGTGTAATATAATGTTACAAGAATATAAATCTATTAAATGATATAGTAAGCAAACTATTATAAACTTAAAAGTTCATTAAAAAAATGTAATTTTTTGTTAGTACAGTTGTTTTCAAATCACCCTGAAAAACTATTGAAAGAGACATAAGTCAAAACGTTAAATTACGGAATCACATTAAGGCCAGGCCTGGAGAATTTTCCACGACAAAATGGGTGATAGTTTTTAACAGGAAATAAGAAATTAAACTCACAACTTTCGACTCGGGTTCTTTAAAGGTATCCTGGGAAAACTTGATCCCTTCTCGTCATCCTTCCTGTCATCTTCTGCAACATACGCTTTCGCCATTAGATATGCATCAGGTGTCCATTTATGAGAATAGAGGACATCTCGCAAATCCAGTTTCAATCGGTCAAGCTACAGAGCAAAAAAACAAACAATGGTAGTCTTGAGAAAGAAGTAAATGGAAAAAAAATCAGCTGTAGACAAATTGGACATACACAGACAGAGTTGAACTTTTTGAAAGATTTAAACAAGTAAATCTGCTCCTTGATTTACGAGGTTAGGGTTTCAAGGCAGGAGGCAAAACAGAAAACTTGTAATATGATGTAGGAGCCATTATAAAGTAATATGATGCAGGAGCCATTATAAAGTAATATGATGCAGGAGCCATTATAAAGTGACATGATGTAGGAGCCATTATAAAGTGACATGATGTAGGAGCCATTATAAAGTGACATGATGTAGGAGCCATTATAAAGTGACATGATGTAGGAGCCATTATAAAGTAATATGATGTAGGAGCCATTATAAAGTAATATGATGTAGGAGCCATTATAAAGTAACATGATGTAGGAGCCACTATAAAGTAACATGATGTAGGAGCCCTTATAAAGTAATATGATGTAGGAGCCACTATAAAGTAACATGATGTAGGAGTCATTATAAAGTAATATGATGTAGGAGCCATTATAAAGTAATATGATGTAGGAGCCACTATAAAGTAACATGATGTAGGAGTCATTATAAAGTAATATGATGTAGGAGCCATTATAAAGTAATATGATGTAGGAGCCACTATAAAGTAACATGATGTAGGAGCCATTATAAAGAAATATGATGTAGGAGCCATTATAAAAGTAACATGATGTAGGAGGAGCCATTATAAAGTAACATGATGTAGGAGCCATTATAAAGTAATATGATGTAGGAGCCATTATAAAGTAATATGATGTAGGAGCCATTATAAAGTAACATGATGTAGGAGCCATTATAAATAATATGATGTAGGAGCCATTATAAATGATGATGTAGGAGCCATTATAAAGTAACATGATGTAGGAGCCATTATAAAGTAATATGATGTAGGAGCCATTATAAAGTAATATGATGTAGGAGCCATTATAAAGTAACATGATGTAGGAGCCATTATAAAGTAACATGATGTAGGAGCCATTATAAAGTAACATGATGTAGGAGCCATTATAAAGTAACATGATGTAGGAGCCATTATAAAGTAACATGATGTAGGAGCCATTTATAAAGTAGCCATTATAAAGTAAAATGATGTAGGAGCCATTATAAAGTAACATGATGTAGGAGCCATTATAAAGTAACATGATGTAGGAGCCATTATAAGTAACATGATGTAGGAGCCATTATAAAGAAATATGATGTAGGAGCCATTATAAAGTAACATGATGTAGGAGCCATTATAAAGTAACATGATGTAGGAGCCATTATAAAGTAATATGATATACGAGCCCTTATAAAGAAAAACAAATTGCAGTAGAAGTTGAAGAAGAGACCTTCGAATAATAAAGATGTAATATATAGCAAAGAGAAGTGCTGGCGATGGTGACTGGCAATGTGAATGCAAGATCATTTCTAAAATTTTAGGAATTGTTGAAATGATACCCTGACGACAGAGCTCAATCACGTTCTTTTCCATCCCTGCATGAGCCGCGTTTTCACAGAAATGTCGCCATCACCACTTGCAACCCGAACCCACTCTCCCCAGCTGTCTCTCTTCGTCCAACTAAATGTAAACTGTGGGCCTACCATCCTGCCCCATCTTGTCGACACATGGTCGTCACACTAGGGCTGATCACAGCTAGGAGGCATGAAACCGTCTTTTTGATCAACGTATAGATTAGTAGCAGCTCTTTCTACTTTCACTTTGGGATTATATTGAAAATAATGTAGTCGGAGATTGGTTTCATCAAAGTAGCGATAGGGTTCGTTTCACATTAAAACTGGGATTATAAGGAATACAATGTAGTCGGAGACTGATTGATGTGTTGAAGGTATTGACAGATGTATTTTCTCGATGCTTTGATCAGTGATGAACTTCATGAGACTATGACCACTGTTTGAGTCTCGAGACTCTGATCACTAACCACGATGACGAGCGATTGAGAAATTTTTTCAGGCTCACTTAAGACCTACTTACTGGACAAGACGCAATTCTTTTGTCAGTTTTACTCCTGGTCTTAAGCTGAAATTGGAATTTTCATTTGCACCTGGTTTGAGTGGGGAAATGTGTTTGAAGTGTCTTTCCCAAAGGAACACAACATCGCACGCCTATCATTGCTAGGATTCAAACTCAGGGCTTCACAGTTCCAAATCTAGTTACTAGGCTATCGACATCGTAACCTTAGTTTTATTTACTTTATAAAAGTATGAGTAGAATAGTCTTGCAGTCAAATAAGATGGTTACCCTATGCTGTGTATTCTGACTTAATGCTAGTTCTCAAGAATCTCAGTGTTGATAATTTGTGTTGTAACATATCTCTATGTGTATCGATCCTGTGCTAGAGTCTTCAAAGCAAGTACAAGTAGGTCTATTTCTGTCTTCAGTTGTGCTGGTATGTTTTTGTGTCTTCTCCATTTGGGTTTATTATAAGTAGAAGATATAAAAAGATAGAACACTAAATTTAAAAAAAAAAAAATAGAGAGAACAAAAAGGAAAGAAAGAAGCGCCAATGAATTATTTACCTCATGCGTCTGTTGTTCATTGGTTTGTTTTAAATGCTTTATGACGGCCTGGCATTGTTGCAAGGTCATAGGGTGACCGTTGGCTTGTAGCGGAGATCCACCGGAAGCAATGTGATCTGCTGTTTCAGTTAGGCCACTGCCTCCCTGGTTCATTTCAAACTTCAAGGCATCATAGGCTCCTTGTCTTAGGAACACAAAATATACAAAGTAGAAGAGAAATAGATGAGCGGTGCACATGAAATTCACCCTTCCGCCAAAGTTAATCCAAGTAAATGTGCATGAAATTCACCCTTCTGCCAAAGTTAATCCAAGTAAATGTGCATGAAATTCACCCTTCTGCCAAAGTTAATCCAAGTAAATTTACATGAAATTCACCCTTCTGCCAAAGTTAATCCAAGTAAATTTACATGAAATTCACCCTTCTGCCAAAGTTAATCCAAGTAAATTTACATGAAATTCACCCTTCTGCTAAGTAAAATGTTTCATGAAATTCACCCTTCTGCCAAAGTTAATCCAAGTAAATGTACATGAAATTCACCCTTCTGTTAATCCAAAGTTAATCTAAAGTTAAAGTAAATTTACATGAAATTCACCCTTCTGCCAAAAGTAAATTTTAATCCAAGTTAAATGTAAATGTGCATGAAATTCACCCTTCTGCCAAAGTTAATCCAAGTAAAAATGAAATTCACCCTTCTGCCAAAGTTAATCCAACCCTTCTGCCAAAGTTAATCTGAATTAAATTTACATGAAATTTTACAAAGTTAATGAAATTGCCTTCTGCCAAAGTTAATCCAAGTAAATTTACATGAAATTCACCCTTCTGCCAAAGTTAATCCAAGTAAATGTACATGAAATTCACCCTTCTGCCAAAGTTAATCCAAGTAAATTTACATGAAATTCACCCTTCTGCCAAAGTTAATCTAAGTAAATTTACATGAAATTCACCCTTCTGCCAAAGTTAATCCAAGTAAAAATGTGCAAAGTTAATCCAAGAAATTCATGAAAACAGCCCTTCTGCCAAAGTTAATCCAAGTAAATGTGAAATATTTTTGTCATGAAATTCACCAAAGGATTAATCCAAGTAAAAATGAAATTCACCCTTCTGCTAAAGTTAATCCAAGTAAATTTACATGAAATTCACCCTTCTGCCAAAGTTAATCCAAGTAAATTTGTGACAAAGTTAATCCAAGTAAATTTACATTTCACCCTTCTGCCAAAGTTACTAAAACGATTTCACAAAACCCTTCGTAAGGCCAAGAAAACAGGAAAATGTCAGCTGAGGTCGAATTTTATGAAAATTGAGTTCTTTGCATTGTCGGTTAAAGTAATCTGAATTGAATACCCTGATGAAATATTTTGCCTTGAAAGTGCCTAAAACAGTGTTTAAAATTTATTTTTAGAACCTAGCTGGAAAATTTCTTTAAAATAAAATAAAAACTGTGCACGCATTTTTTTTCTCAAAAAGAAGTTTCCTGCATTCTTGAAATTCTTCTCGTACAAAAAAAAAAAATCTTAACTTTGTCAAAATTCGACCAATTTTTAACAAATAAGGTTGAAAATGCTCAAAACACATTGGGCTATCAGTTTATGCACCAAAAAAAAAGCATTTTAAAAATGTTCACCTTATGACAGGTTTTGTCAGATCCACACACAAAAATTTGAAACAGCCATTGTGACAAAATTTGTGGTGTTGTGAGTTCGAATCACAATGCACTCTTTAAAAAACCCTGGCCATCCCATATTTTTTGTCATGATGTTTGTACTCTTAGGGAAAAATGAGCTTCACTCTCTGCTTTCCTCACTAGCATCAATAATTTTGAAATAAATTTTGTTCTTTCTTTTCAGGTGATATGAAATATTCATACAATGTAAATGTAAGACAAACATGAAACTGTAATTTATTTGTTGAATGTTGAAACTCTCAGTCAATTATTAAAACACAGGTGTACAAAAATACAAAAACACAGGGAGAAGCGCAGAGAAAGAAGGAGTAATAAATAAAAGACATACTGTTTTTTCCTTTGCTCCTCAGCTTGCTCCAAAAGTTGAGTGAGGTATGTATTTTTGTTTCTCGTTTCTCTTAAGGCATGTTTCAACTCCTTGACTTCTTCTTCTAGAAAGACTATTTTCATTTCATCATTTTTGTCATTGCCTGGAAAAGAACAGAAAGATAAATATTCTATGATGCATTGTATTTCCAGAATGAAGCATACAATTTCCACAGAGACAATACAACACTTAATGAAGGGATAAACCAAAAGATAAACTTAATTTCAATAAACACTTGAAATGAATACTTAAGAAAAAACCACAGAACAAGATATAAGTGAAAATTTCGTTTAACCCGTTGTTTCATTTACTTTAATCAGAAATAACTATAACCAAATCCACATAGAGCTGAAATAAATTAAAAAATTCTTCTAAACGCTGGAATCATATCTTTGGTAAAAGAATTACTTTACTCCAGTAACAGCCAGGAATGAAAATTCAGAAGACCATTCAATATCATCATCGCCTGTCACCCCTTGCGGGGCCTAGACCATCAACTTGAGCTCCCTCAGCAACCCCTGTCCTGTGGCATCTTTTCCATATCCCTCCAAGACATCCCCAGGTCTTTCAGCTCCATCCGTCATGTATTCCTTGGTCTTTCCCTTTTTCAGTGGCCATTCAATATTTTTATATGTAATTCAGTTAAGTTTTAAGAAGTCTTGCATTGTACCAGGATTTCTTATGTACACTTTTGAAAATCCTAGTAATATCTATTAGTGTGACGATAATGAGTTTCTAGAAATTTCTTTGATATGTATATGATCATATGTAGCTTGGGACCCTACAACGGCTTATAACATCTGTAAACTTGAAATGGTTCAAAGAAAAGCAGCATGTTTTGTCGTCGGGAATTATCACTCTACCAGCAGTGTATCAAATATAATGGAAGAACTAAAATGGCTAACAGTAGAAGAAGCGAAGCAAAAAAGAGAAGAAGCAAAAGTTACCATGCTATTCAAAAATACTAGCGGACTAATAGATGTACCAATTGATCGATTGATACCCATGACAATAGCATCCAATTCAAGAAGGCACCCATTTCGATACAGCATATCACATTTAGGATTAATAAACATCAACAGTCCTTCTTCCTATCTGCCATCCGATTGTGGAATGACTTGCCATCAATCACAGTCATACAACACGTCCATAACTCATTTAAGGACAGTTTGGAGACGGTAGTATTTAAATTAACTTATTTGTGTTATAGTTTTAAGGCATGCTGGATTAGTATTTTTATTATATTTTACGCATATGTTATAATTTGCGATAATGCACCAGAGGTAGACTGCAAAAGGTTGCCCATCTCAATGATGTTTCAATAGTGCTCTCTGCTTTCTTGACTTTCCTTTCAGCAAAGATTTTACCAATCTCGTTTGTTACAATTGTTACCAAATACAGTAGTCTCCAAATTGCATGATTTGTCATAATACGATTGTTTCATGTCATGCTAATCACCCCCTCAAAATGCAACAACGGTTAGCTTGAGCCAAAATGCAACACAAGTCTTCTAAAAAACTTTAAAAGAGTCAATTCATGTGAAAAATAAACTTGATAAGCATGTTTGGCATAATACAATGTATATTGAGTCTTAACTCCTCGAAACTCTGATCATCTTGCCTTGTGTAACATGCGTTTCAACAAACAAAACTCATGTCTCCAATCCCGATTACAAACAACTAGTCTTACAAAAGTAACAACAAACAAAACTCAAATGATTACAAACAACTAACAAAAAGAGTTTATGTCCAACCAAGAATGGCAATGTAAATATATGTAGTGGGTTGTGGTTCTTGACTCCAAAAATGCATTTTCAAAATGCACAATTTTTTTGTCACGTCGACTGTGTAACGGAAAATCCAAATATTGTGATATCCTAATAAAAATCAAAGCAATGTAAGTATTGTGAAGAGCGATGTTGGCAGAGAGAGAGATTTGTGTTAACTATGTGACACAGAGAGCACTACAGATGTATAGTCTTGAGTTGTCTATCCTTGTCAAAAGAGAGAAAGAGAATCTCCATAAGAGAAGAGAGAGCGATGAGAGCCAGTCAGACAGAGAGAGAGAGCTCTCTCTTGCCTTGTGTCACTTTTATGACATGCGTTTCCAACAGAGAGAGAAAGTATTCCTCCAGAGAGAGAGAGATGTCTCAGAGATCCCAACCCCTCCTGTAGTCTTGAAGAGAGAGAAGAATGAACAAGAGAGAGAGAGATGTTAGGCCTAGATTGATTGTTTGATCTTTATCTAAAAAAGGGAAACAAGTAACAGGGACAGACAGACAAGCAAATAGGAAGACAAAGATAGACAGACAGACAAACAGAGAGAGACTCACTGATAAACACACAAATAGACAGACAGATAAACAAATAGAAAGGCAGAGACAGACATAGAAAGATACACAGATAAACACACAAACAGACAGAGACAGGCATGTGTGATAAGGCCTACCTTTTGAGTTTTCTGTGTCCTCAAGCAGTTTTGAAAATGATGAATCAGATGATAACTCTGAAATAAAATTTTTAGACAAAGTTTTGACCGTAAAAACAACAAACAAACCTGATGCATTACAGTAGTTACCGCCTAAATACCCGGCGACATAAAGCCTGATTCTCCTAAATGCCTGCAATTTCAGTTCAACTGATTTTCTTCTATAAAAATTGCCCCTCTAAAAGCCTGTTTCAAAACCAAGATTTTAACCCTAAATGCCTGGTCTCAACTGCAGGTATAATCTTCTCTAAATTATCATAAAGTACATATGTAATTTATTAAAAACAAATATTTTCCATTATCATTTAATCCCGTTGTTAACATGGCTAATTTATGTCCGTCAACAATTTGCCATGCATTGTAACCACTCTACACATAGCTATCCAAAGTAATGTAATAAAACATGACCAGTCTCTTCTTCTTGACTCCACTCACTTTAAAATTGATGCCTTTGCCTTTGTCTCATTGGATCAGTGGTTTGTGGAAATGACAAGGCAATTGGAATTGAACAGTGTACTGCCTTTGTCTCATTGGATCAGTGGTTTGTCACCCGGCAATTGGAACAGTGTACTGCCTTTGTCTCATTGGATCAGTGGTTTGTCACCAGGCAATTGGAAATGAACAGTGTACTGCCTTTGTCTCATTGGATCAGTGGTTTGTCACCAGGCAATTGGAATTGAACAGTGTACTGCCTTTGTCTCATTGGATCAGTGGTTTGTCACCAGGCAATTGGAATTGAACAGTGTACTGCCTTTGTCTCATTGGATCAGTGGTTTGTCACTAGGCAATTGGAATTAAACACATACTGCCTTTGTCTCATTGAATCAGTGGTCTGTCACCAGGCAATTGGAATTGAACAGTGTACTGCCTTTGTCTCATTTAATCACCAGGCATTGGAATTGAACAGTGTCTTTGTCTCATTGGATCAGTGGGCCAGGCAATTTTATTGAACAGTGTACTGCCTTTGTCTCATTGGATCAGTGGTTTGTCACTAGGCAATTGGAATTGAACAGTGTACTGCCTTTGTCTCATTGGATCAGTGGTTTGTCACTAGGCAATTGGAATTAAACCGTACTGCCTTTGTCTCATTGGATCAGTGGTCTGTCACCAGGCAATTGGAATTGAACAGTGTACTGCCATTTTGTCTCATTGGATCAGTGGTTTGGATCAGTGGTCTGTCACCAGGCAATTGGAATTGAACAGTGTACTGCCTTTGTCTCATTGGATCAGTGGTTTGTCACTAGGCAATTGGAATTGAACAGTGTACTGCCTTTGTCTCATTGGTCTGTCAATTGGGTTTGTCACTGTCTCATTGGATCAGTGGTTTGTCACTAGGAATTGGAAAGTGTACTGCCTTTGTCTCATTGGATCAGTGGTCTGTCACCAGGCAATTGGAATTGAACAGTGTACTGCCTTTGTCTCATTGGATCAGTGGTTTGTCACCAGGCAATTGGAATGGAACAGTGTACTGCCTTTGTCTCATTGGATCAGTGGTTTGTCAGGCAATTGGAATTGAACAGTGTACTGCCTTTGTCTCATTGGATCAGTGGTTTGTCACTAGGCAATTGGAAGTGAACAGTGTACTGCCTTTGTCTCATTGGATCACTGGTTTGTCACTACTAGGTCTCATTGGAATGTCACTAGGATTGGAATGAACAGTGTACTGCCTTTGTCTCATTGGATCAGTGGTTTGTCACCAGGCAATTGGAATTGAACAGTGTACTGCCTTTGTCTCCATTGGATTGAACTAGTTTGATTAGTGGTCCATAGGCAATTGGAATTGAACAGTGTACTGCCTTTGTCCCATTGGATCACTGGTTTGTCATTAGGCAATTGGAATTGAAGTCTTCCAGACTCTGCCCATGATTCTTCCCTTGATGTCATAAGTTGCACTAAATCATCTGGCGTTTTTAATTGACTGCACACACATTACGTGTAAACAGTTTTATGCTTCCTCTGTCCCCCATCTCGGATTATGCCTTCAGGTCTTCAATGGTCAACCTTTTCACATGCTCATCACCTAAGTGTTAAAATTTCAAGGTGTCCCTATTTCTCGTATTCAATTTTACCTAAAACTGAGGACTCTTCTAAAACAAACGACCTGGTTGTGAATCTTTATTCTTGTCTGTCCATTGATCACCGCCAATTTTTTGCCCTGACCGATTTTTTCGATAAATGTCCGTTTTCTCTGCTTTCCAAGCATTTAGGTGGTAACAACTGCAATTTGCTTTTAAACAATGAGATTGGGGCTGTAAAAAATAAAATCTCTAAATGTTTGCCAACCAGTTGTTTTTACACTCTATTCATCAAGAAAGGCATGATAATATTCCTGACTTAGAAACTTTGAAGGGATTGGACACAGATTTTAAATACTACCGAAGCTGTAAAATTGCTTGAGATTACGATTGTCAATTTGAATAAGTGAAATCAACAAGCCTGCTGAGAATCCTCTTTGGGCAATGATTTGAATGATAGACTGCTGTAAATTGTACTATGTGTCACAAAAAAAAAGAAAGGGATTGTTTTGTCTGTGATCCATGAAACTTTCTATTGTTACAAGATCTAATTCATTGATTTCTGGTCATTACAATAAAAAGCCCACATAACCTAAGTATTGAGCAATACGTAAAAAGCCTGCGCAACTTCAGTATTGAGTACTAATTTAATCTAATAATCATACTTGATATTACCTGAAACCGATACACTAGTTTCTGAGCTAACCACAGTCAAAGTTCAATTGTCTCTGGGAGACCCAGACAAATATACCAATATTTCAATAATTAAACATGTAATGCAAAATCTTGACAAATCTATAGTATAGAGAGAAATTATCATCCGCCATTGTCTCTGGGCTGCTTGTATTCAATAAACATGTAGTCCATGCAACAACTATGACAAACCTATCAGTATTTCAATAATTAAACATGTAGTCCATGCCAAATCTATGACAAATTTATCAGTATTTCACTAATTAAACATGTAGTCCATGCCAAATCTATCAAAATTTCACTAATTAAACATGTAGTCCATGCCAAAACTATGACAAATCTATCAGTATTTCACTAATTAAAAACATGTAGTATTTCACTAATTAAACATGTAGTCCATGCCAAAACTATGACAAATCTATCAGTATTTCACTAATTAAACATGTAGTCCATGCCAAAACTATGACAAATCTATCAGTATTTCACTAATTAAACATGTAGTCCATGCCAAATCTATCAGTATTTCACTAATTAAACATGTAGTCCATGAGTCTAAATCTATCAGTATTTCAAACAAATTAAACATGAAGTCCATGCCAAAACTGTGACAAATCTATCAGTATTTCAATAATTAAACATGTATTCCATCCCTATGCCAAAACTAAACATGTAGTCCATGCCAAAAATCTATCAATATTTCACTAATTAAACATGTAGTCCATGCCAAAATATGACAAATCTATCAGTATTTCACTAATTAAACATGTAGTCCATGCCAAAACTATGACAAATCTATCAGTATTTCACTAATTAAACATGTATTCCCTGCCAAAACTATGATAAATCTATCAGTATTTCACTAATTAAACATGTAGTCCATGCCAAATCTATTCCTAATTGTGACTTTTTTACCAAAATTTTCCTTGTGAGAAATGTTGAAGACTGTCAACATATTTTAGACTACTCATCATGATTTAGTGCAAATCTTTTCATATATAAATCTCAAATTACAAGGACGGAAAACAATTATTTTACACAGTATTCTCACTTTGAAGACATAAGGCATACAAGGAGCAAAAAATAAATAGTTTGATTTGAAATTCACCAGACAGAAAACTCACCACGTTCAGCCTTATCGCTTTCATGCTCATCTTCCTCTCCTTGAGAAGCTCTCTGTCTTTGTCGTTCTTTTTTAATGGCTTGGGCAGCCTTTTGGCTCATGATTATTTTGAACTGCAATTCTGTATAAAAGGAAGGAAGACTTTATGAATCTAGTGTTATACAATAAAGGGAAACTCATTTTCCCCTTACTTTTGCAAAGTTTGATAATATTGCTACTCAATAGATTCTTTGTTAGAACAATTTCCAATTTTGACATTATTTAAAAATTTTCTATGCTCCTTTAAAACTGTCATATGCAGCTTGAAGATAATAACTTGGGGTTTATCAAAAAACATGAAGAATTATTTCATCATTTCATCATTTAATTCTGTATACAAATTTGCAGCTGTCTCTAACGAATAACTGATTTTCATGGGCCGTATTAAAATATAAAAATATTTAGATCATGTCAAAATATAAAACTGAATGATGAAATCTTTTTCTTTCTTTCAAAAGAAGAATTTCACACACCTTTATTTTCCTTTTTCAACATTTCAACCTCTTCATGCAAAGAGCGCAAAACATCTGAGTGCTGATTTCTCAAGAAAAACAGACTCCTTTCAAGATACTGAATTCTCTGTGCTGGGTTCATTTCCGTCACACCCAGTAGTTCATCATCATCTCCTCCATTCTTCAGTCCACCATGCATCTCCATGTTCAACTTATGGTCTTTAACAAACGGCTTGGGGTAACGAGCCTGCAAAGTTGTAAAGTAGGCAAGGGTATCCAAAATCAGTAACACTAATCAATCATATCTGGAAGAATTACATGTCATTTATTGTACGAAGAAAATAGAAAACACCCTTAACTATTCGACCCACCCATTAAAATCACAAACAAAATTGTCAAATCATTCCAGAAGACCCATTCACTTGTTATACCAAAGGGAGAGATACAGGGAATCTTTTTCCCCTTTGCAACCAATATTATATCATCGTCAACACCACACAATACAACTGCACTCTAATTGTAAGACTCTCTTTTAAACATTCATAGAATTTATTGCCATTGTACTATAACGATTTTTGCTATTTCAATCTTGAACTGTAATGTAACCATGCTTTATTACCCTTGTGTAATAATATAATGCAAATCTTGTTCTACTGTGAAACCTGATGTACCACCAAGCAAATGTGCCTGTATTTTGGGACAATAAAGATATATATCTTATCTTATCTAAGAATTCATTTTTCTGTTTTCATTAATGGCATATCAGTTTTCTACTTACATCATTTACTGATACAGGTAAGGTAAGATGAAACTAACATGAGAAATAATTAATAATACACATATATTACACTCAAATATGCTTGGATATATGAAAGGAATATAATATTTATATGTCCCGTTTGTATGGTAAATTATTACCTAGGTAAAGCCTATTTCCTTCATGCACTCTAGTTATATAAATCCATTTTATTTGCCCTTTTCCAAAGAAGTCTTTTTCTATTTTCAGTTCATTCTTGTTTTTTATGTCAGAAATTCTTTATCTCAGAGATTACAAGCAATTCTTTTTAAGAGGGTAACAAAGGGGTGGTTAGTCAGTTTTATTCTTTTTAAGAGAACTTTTACTAGTATTCACAGGCAAAGTGTAAGCACACATAAAATCTATTTCAACATATTAGGACTTGTCATTGACCAAATCATACTTTAATATTCTCAGGGGTAGATGTCAAAGATAAGAGCTAGAGCAGGAGTAGGCCTCCTTATACATGAAAGACATGAAAATATGCTAGAAAGTTGGAAATTTATAAGCCCACTGCTATTAGAGGTAACTATTAAACCAAAACGAAAAGAAATGAAATTATTAATAGCTTATGGACCAAACAAAGGTGCCACCAAAGAAGAAAAAGATATTTTCGAAAACGATTTACAAATAGCTGCATATATTCTCAAAGCCAAACAAGAGCTAATGGTTTTAGGCAATTCAAATGCTAGAGTAGGCAAAAATGTCGAAATATTAGGAGGAGTAATAGGTAAAGAAGGAGAGACAACACCTTCTCGAAATGAAGAGAGACTAATAGATTTTTGCCTAAAGAATAAAATGAAAAAGCTAACACATTTTTTCGTCATAAAGATATCCACGAATATGCAGAGTAAATGAAGACATATATGAAAAGTCAATCATAGACTACATAATAGTTAGCAGCTCCCCTTGTTACAGTACAATGGATGCAAGAATAAATAGAGGAGCTAAAACATTTAGTGATCATCACCTAGTATTCGCCAAAATGAGATTACTGACTGAGAAACAAATTAAAGGAGATAGGAAAAGAACAGCATGGTGGAATGAGAATGTCAAGACTAAAATCAAAGAAAAGAAGGGTGCCTGGAGGAAATACATGCAAACAAAGAGGCCAGAGGATATGATAGATTATGTGAGTAAAAGAACTATCACCAAAGAGGAAGTGAGGAAAGCAAAACAGGAACAATGGGAAGACTTTGGACAAAGACTTCAAGAAAGCTATCAAGCAAATTAAAAGCTGTTGGGGGGGGGGGGGGGGGGGGGGGGGCAATGAAGAGCATGAGAAAGACCAAAGCATGCCCAATACCACAAATTAAGAACGCCAAAGGAGAAATAGTGAAAGAAGACTGCTAAATCATGGAGAAAATATTTTCAACAATTACATAATCCCCCAAGAACATATGAAACAAGGAGTACAGATCAATTAGTAAGAGTAACTAGTAATCCAGATGAGACAGCTCAAGATGTAGATATCTCAATGGAAGAAATCCAAATAGCTATAAGAAAAGTGAAATTAGGTAAGACCCCAGGAGCACAAGTTTATCTAGAAATGATTAAAAACCAAGGGAGAGAGGCAGACAAACTACTACATGCAATATACCAACAAGTATGGAAGTCCAAACGGCGACGACGGGAAAAAGTGAATGGTAGTACCAATACATAAGAAAGGATTAACTATGGAATGCTCAAACTATAGACGGATATCACTACTTAGCGTTCCAGGAAAAGTATATGCCAGGATACTGGAAATGAGACTAAGGAAAAGAGTAGAGGATCAGATTGAAGAACATCCGAGTGGATTTAGACCAGGAAGAAGTGTGCAAGACCACATATTTACAATTAGACTTTCTTTCTTTCTTTCTTTATCAGCTCCTATTCTGCCTTCCTGTGTATGGGTTTAGATGCCCAAAATGATCTTTCTCCAGGCTGTCCTGTCCTGACATTTTCTGTTTCCTTCCGTGAAAGTTAAATTTCTTTGCTTTAACGCCTCTTTAAAAAAAAATCTTATTCCCAACTTCTCTGAGATCTGCCTTTTGGTTTTTTACCTTGGGCTTTAGCAATGTATACTGATTTAGCTATTCTATTGTCTTTCATTTTGTTAACATGCCCAAATTATCTCAGTTGATTTTTTTTCTATCTTAGTTTTTATGCCATCTGCTTTGGTTTGATCTCTTATTGTTGTGCTTCTGATTTTGTCTCTTTTACTTATCCCTGCTACTCTTCTTAAGTATTTCATTTCAGCTGTCTGTACTCTACTGTATTCCCTAGTGTCTAAGGTCCAGGTTTCACTGCCATAGAGGAGAGTAGGACAATAAATTGTGTTGTACGCTGCCACTTTGGTTTTTGTAGACAATTCTTGTTTACCTACAAATACTTTTCCTAGATGGTTATATATTGCACTTGCCTTCTGGATTCTCTGGCTGATTTCTTCTCTTAGATTTCCCTCTGAGTTCATCATTGCTCCTAGGTAATTGTAGCTTTGAACTTTTTTGTAAATTCTCCCTGGCCAATCTAGGATTTTGTGTTTTAGCTTCCCTAGTTACTAGCATTGTATTGGCTTTCTTTGCATTTACTTTCATTCCTCTTTTATTTAATTCCTTATTCATCATGTTGATATTCGACTGAAGGTCCATTTCTGATTTTTCAAGAGAACTAAATCATCAGCAAATGAAAGCATTGATACATTTACTGGTTTGAGCTTCCACATACCTACATTCATTTTCTTAATTTTTGAGGATGCCTTTGCGACTGAATCCATAAATGTGATAAACAAAAGAGACTTAAGATATAACCCTGTCTTACTCCTATATCTACATCAAATTCTTCAGATACATTTACAGCTACTCTCACTGCACATGTTGGTTTGTTGTAAAAACTTTTAATGGCTTCTCATAACTTTTGCTCTACATTGTGTTCTTTTAAGGAATGCCATAGTTCTAACTCAATAAAACACAACTCACCACCCACCACCATCATTATCCCTCCTTTGTCATGGAATCAAAGTGACCTGTCAGCTTCACACCTTACACCTCGACACGGGGTGCATAGTCGAGTGAAGCTAGCATGCAATTAGTATATTACATGGTTTACAATCTTTCAATCTAAATAAGATTGACATGTGACAGAGTGGATTATAAAACCATGTGATATTAGTAAGAATCATTAGAAGTATTGATGCATTATGATTTACATTGGCGAGTCCAACGTACATGTACTACACTCACAATGGCACATATTTCTTCGCATCAAGATACAATTGTACTGAAACACAATTAAATAAGAGGTAAAAATTTTTTTAAATAACACAAGTAGAGTTCAAGATCTCTCCGCTACCATCCCTATCCCGCTGCGTGATTCCATAAAAAAAAAAAAGACATTACATGTAATACATTGTTGATAATATACGTGTACAAATCACCTTATCAAGAACATTCACACGTGACCATTGTGGAAGGGTGCTCAGTGGAGGAGTGGATTGTTCATGGTCGATAGATCGTGTATGCGATCTTGGACCAAGCCCTGCCTGATCATCCTAGGACTTTGACAACAATTCGAAGTCGGTCCATAGACAGAAGTCTGAAAAGATAACCATATATGGCCATTATTGTGAAAGCAAGACAAAATTGAAGTGAAATATTATTCAGTGTCGTTAATTCAAATTATTGCTGTGTTTTTAATCTTTCTTTTTTTTTTCCCAATATAGCATATACTGCTATTATAGAGAAGACGCATATATACATACTCAAAAACAAGTAATAACAATGCAAATTGAGTCTGGAAATCATAACCTCTTCAAAGATCAAAGAATGGTAAGAGTTTCAACTCAATCCATAATTTAGAACTCACCAAAGATAAAGAAAATATGTCAATATTGGCTCATCATATTAGGGTAAAAGTTATAAACAAAAGATTCATCGGTTGTTGTTTTTTCTATGGTATTACTTAACAATTGATGCCCCAGTGACACAAAAATAGTTGACCCAGTGAAAATAAAGCAGGAGGGTTTCCCCCTGATTATGTGAGAACCTAGTGAAAAACAAATGGGGTGGGGGGGGGTCTTCTTTTTGAATAAAAGTAATAATATAGATAATAATACATTAATAGTCAATAAGATATTTAGATCTACGTCTGATAATCAATTCCTAAGGGGTGCCTTTAAACATCAAACAAGTTTGACTGCAAGAGTTCAACATTAATTTTATTATGTATAAGATCATACTTCAGAATTGTGATCAACTCATAACAAAGGATGGCTGTCTGTCCGTCTGAATAAAATTGTGCTTATAATTGAAGTGAGGCAAATCAGTTGAATACTTGGATGGTATGTTTATGTCAAGTAGGTCAACATTGTATTGGTGCTTCAGTATAACAAAGGGAAAAAAACAAGATCAAAATCTAGATTACAGTAAAATAAACATTCCAATTAAACACAATCTAGATCAGGGCATTTATAAGTCCATGCTCAATTGAAGCATTTATGATGTGTTCTTTTATAGGTCTAGACTTAGACCATGTATAAAAATCAGCCAATATAGGCTCTCCTCAGGGCACTTCAACAAAGAAAATGTTTAATTGGAAATCCTCTTCACTCAAATGCATGTATCACAAGTATCTGGGAATGTCGTCATAAATGGCACTAATACGATTAATTACAGTAATATTATGCTGACCCGGGTTCCATTGTCATGCAAATGACACGAGGCAAAATGTCGTTACTAACGAAAGTAATCAAAAGCCAAATGTAAACAGTTTCGAATATAACATAAATATATGCAGCTTCATACTTCGATGTGCTACAATTCAAAAGGCCTGTTAGTGATGAGTCTTTAGATATCACTCATGGGATTACAATAGTCTTTTCATAAGACACAACCCCTGAGTAAAAGTATTCTCCGTTGTCAATGACTCTGTGATCAAGAACCGCAACTCTCTTTTTCACCTTCAAAGAATTTAACTCTTATCAACATCCGGTGCTCCAAAATCAAGTCGGCACAAGTTTGTTATGATCAACTAAGATTAGTCTGTGTTTATCATTTTTCACTCCAAACAATAACAAGAATCATGTTTATCAAATGGGATGACTCTGGGATATTAGTTCAATAGTTTGTCCAAAATAAAAGTCCACGTAAGTAGATCTATCTAGATCTAGATCTAATCTAGAGCTAGATTCTAAGCCAATCTCGGCATATAAAACTCAAACATATAGAATCTAGAGACACAGAGATTTTAGATCTAGATTCTAGATCTAGTAAGTTTCATTCATTGCAAGTTTATTTTCATTTTTTTCTTTTCGTACTGAGTGAATGAATGGAATCTATTCTAATCTAAACTAGAAAGTATGGGCACTCCTTAAGATGTGATGTCCCGTTTGACCCAGAAATGAACATAGCTAAAAACAATGGCCATGTGCCAGTGGTGTACTACTGTTTAAATTTAAATAAAATTCTTTATTTTATATTTTTATATTAAATGCCAAATAGTGTTAACATTAGAAAAGCGGCTCGCTTAGCCAGCGCAATGGCTGCCACACGCTAGTTGGCTAGCTGACAGTCATCGCCGCTGCGCGAGGCTGCCCTCAGAGGTTTAAGAGTTTACAGGGAAGTGTGACTTCTGACCAGGCCATCACCAATGTATTGAATTCAGTCGCATGGTGATCATCTGGTCTCACCCAAGCCAAGCCAAACTAGGATGAGTCC
Organism: Doris montereyensis; assembly: GCA_037039925.1. Classification (NCBI taxonomy): domain Eukaryota; kingdom Metazoa; phylum Mollusca; class Gastropoda; order Nudibranchia; family Dorididae; genus Doris; species Doris montereyensis. The sequence goes on from JAXRKP010000528.1 coordinate 249,682, forward strand.
ATTCTTTTCAATTTAGTAGGAGACAACAAGACCAATAACGTATCTATCTGTGCAAACACACATTCTTATTATCAGCTCTATCACACACACTTTCAAAACAGCTCACATATTTACATCCCTCAAACGATGGACCTGTCCTAGTAGGATCATTCCATTTTACAATAGTTTTATAATTTAGTGAGGCCACCGGAAAAACTATGAGCTTAAGATTACAAAAGAGTGCCGAAAGTATAATGTAGACCTGCTGTTATTGCTTACACTAACTTACTGATCTCTCTCTCTATATCTCTCTCTATCTCTATATATATATATATATATATATATATATATATATATGTGGGGGGGGGGCATTGTAAGCTAAACTGGTGTCACAGTTTGTGGTTTAAAAAAGCTGTTTGTTAACTACTGAAGAGTATGAGATGTGAATTTTAAATTCCACAAAATTTTTCTTCAAATGAGAGCTTCTCTTGATTTTCTGATTTTCATCATAGATCATACTATCCCAGGCACATCGCTCAACCATGTATTCGAAGCATCATGTGTTGTACGAAAGGCCCAGTCACAATCAGCTGCAGTTCAATCTGGGAGTCCCACTTACGACACAAAATCTGGTAACCCAATTCCAACAGCCTTCGCCCATCATGGTGGAACGCGTCGGAGGTCACAATGCCATCCCTGGAGGTGTCAAGCAGCCGACATCAGGTTGGAGATTTTGTAGTGTTTTTTTTTCTTCTTCCGATTTTGTTTAAATCAAGAATGTACTTCAGGTTATAATGATAGCTTTATTAATAAATGTCATGAAATCCACCTAAGAGACCTAAGTTCGATTCATCATAATTATGGAACATTTTATAAAGTTGAATTAGATTAGGTCTCTTATGATCCTTGTTCCTTTGAGTGAGTGTAACTGTAGATGATGTAACCTTTGTGTATAGTTCAAGTTTATGTATTCTTTAAGTATTTTAGTGGCTCTTCTTTGCACATTTTCTATAATTCTTTATTGTCTCTTGAGATGAGGACTCCAAATTACGTTAGTATGTATGTTCTAGATGGGGCCTAACAAATGCTTTATTTATACAACTTTATAAATGTTTCCTTTTCAAAAAAGTTCCCTTCAAATCTTGGAATTTTTATGAAATATTGTGATCATATTTTTTCCATCTCAGAACTGGACAAGATTTCACATAGGGCACAACTGATGTGGCCATTTAGTGTTGCTGTTCTCTGTCTTTATTCGTTCATTCTAAAATCGCCTCCTGAACAACTGGGATTTCAATTTGTCAGACATTGTCAGACATGCCATTCTTTACCATTCAAACGTAATATCGTTTTAGAAATTTGTCTCATTTACGATTTTATGTTTAGTTTTACCTTTGTTGCGTTTTCACGTTATTCGTTAAAGCCTGTACAGGCCGGAAATTTCTGCTCTCCCTCTCTTGGAAAATTTGATGTTTTCATGGAAAACGCTCTGATATTTTTTTTCTTCTGAAAATGATTGCGAACCCTGTAATTTGACTTGTTGTTATATATTTTCTGTGGCGACGTTTGATCTTTGGCGGCTTTTCAGTTTTACATTAGTAGCTTAACAATGCGGTCACAATGCGTTCCGTTACGTCATTTCACTCAGCTTAGGGTGATGATGTTTTTGTGTAATCACATGACTTGAACGACTTCATGTTGTCAGAGGGTTACATTTGATGCCACAAATAAAGCTTTTGTTTTCAGGTAGCAGTTTTGCTTCTGAATCTTTCTTGATTCTGGTAACGTTTCATGAGAAGGTTGTCTAAGGTGTCCTCCTCATCATAAACTGCCTCTCTTGAAAAAATGATTGAATAAATCCCTTGTGATCTTTTGAAGAGTTGTAAACATGATTTTCATAGTTTTAGACTTCATTATTGACAAAGATTTAATGACTGAAAAGTTAGCCATTAGCCTTTATAAGATGCCACCACTGTCTCAAATGAAATAAGAAACAAGGTGATGAATTACATACGTACCATGTCAACATTCAGTGACATGAGCATGAATCACGTGCTCGCTTGTAATTTGAAGACCTTGTATTGAAATGATGTGCGAGTTCATTGCAAAGTGAACACATTTCAACGCATTCCTTTACATTGTATTTTTTCTGTTTTTTTAATGCATTCAAAACAATACGAGTCAATACGTTTTATTCTTTGACATGCCGGGTTATATACCAAAATCGTAAAAAATCAAGAATTGTAATACCCAATTCACATCATCTAACAGCAATGATAATCCTTATTAAATGCATTTATGCAAAATTTTCAACGGAAAAACATGGCAAAATAGAAATAGTGTCTAATCCCTCTGAAATTCAGGAAATCTACATAAAATCGATCTGTCATAGCCTTTTTTGACAACATTGTTTGTGTTGTCTTTTCATTACTGTAAGGCCTCTAAAATACAGGTCAATGAAGCTTTGTTATCTTTTATATAAATTAAAGAAGCGAAATCGATTGTCCTTTGTTCAATTTCAGAGATAAAATATTAGCATAGTGTCAAAACCATTTCAAATGTACATGCTTAATTTGAAAACCCAATCTGTTTTAGTTAAAAAGTTATGGCTCTTTAAAGTTGGGCAAGAGTTTCGGAACATACTGTAATTGTGGGGGGGTTTTTCTCCACATTTCTCAGGTTAAAATGAGTTACAGAATATAAGCACATAAATATATTGTCAGAATATTAGTTTAAAGCGCCTAACAGGCTGCAGCACTGTTTGTTCCCCAGGGAGTTAAGAAGAGCTATGAACAAGAAATTGGTTGGCTTTGAGATAAACAATGTAAAGTTGGTGATCCTGCGATTGTTATAAATCCATCTTTAACTAAAATCTACCGCTGATTTTGTGCAATGCTTATTTTATCAAATTTTGAGTCAAGATACACATATTACTTCTGGAGAGAGTTGTAGATAGAATTTCCTGAAGCGTTCATGCACAAAACTTGTAAAGTAATGCTTGATAGATTTTATGAAACAATTTGTATTTCTAGTAAAAAATTATTAACCTTTTTTTAATAGGTGCGGGTAATCTAAATGTCTCTGCCTCCTCATCATGTAACTATTCTGTGCTGTCTGGGGAGAAAATGGCCAGAATGTCACAGCTGGCTCAAAGGAATTTAAAGAACATGAAACTGCGTGACCAGGTAAGTCTTTGTTTCTGTGCATTACTTACGTTTTCCCGGAACTGTTTAACTCTACACTTATGATGATGTCTGATTCCATGACAAGGTCTTACACGCACACATCTTCAACTTCCTTATCCGGGCGACATCCGTCATTTTCGCCATAAGTCTGCTTAATCCAGGCAGTCCTAATGTTGAGATGCGACTGTACAATATTAAGTATTATTGTGGCCCCTTGAAGACATCAACTTATTAGGTTTGTTGCATATTAAAGCGCGAATAAGGCTTTAAATTGAAATTACATTAGATCTAAACTTTGTTATAATCATTGTTTTCAAAACGGGAAGAAAAAGATGAGAGAAAGCAAGAGATTATAGAGAAAGAGACAGAGGGTGATTAGACAGAGTCAGAGAGAGAAAAAGAAAGGCATAGAGAAAAAGTAATATATTGAAATAGATGTCTTTGCTGTCTCCTCCGCACTTCCTTTTCTAGATGCGAGAGAAAATGCTGGGCCAGCATCCACGACACATCCCTTGGTGCAAGGAAGACAGAAATCTGCAAGTAACATAGCACAGCAGGCAAGGAAGAGATACTCCCAACAAACCAAGATATTCTGTACGAGCAAAAGAGGCAGCGAAAAACCGGCCTGTCGGTGATGTGCAAACGCTTTGGCGAAGAGACCGTTTCTCATGCCAGGATAGAAGGAGATTCTATAGCCTCTGTTTCTAAGGGTAAGAGAAAGACATGCTTATTAATTTTATTTATCGAAAAGTAGAGTTCCTTCAAGGCTCAATGTCGGGCCTAGCATTGCTAGGATTTGAACCCAAGATCTCATGATGCCAAGTTCAGCAGCTTAATCACTAGGTCACCGGCGTCACAATTTATTTTTTATTGAGAAACACTCTTCATATTGGCTTGAGACTGAAAGGTAATTTCTCCGAATTTTGAAATGGAAGTACAGATACACAGGGGGTCGAAATGTGTGTCCGGTGACAAGGACAGCAATTTAAAATGGCGGTTCTCCAATTTCTCAGTTTCACTCTTCCAAATAGCGATCTGAGTTTTGTTTTCATGTGACATAGCAAATAATTATTTAAAAATACTACCAAATTGAGTCAGTAACAGTTATTTTTTAACATGTTTTTGTTGTAAATTACTTTGTTGCTCTTTCTTTTTGTTTCAAATTCCCTGTTCATTCTTGATCCTTTAAAAATCTCATACAACAAAGCTTATTTGGTAATTATTGCTTTATGGATTTGTCAGAAACAACTCATGCAATTTTGTAACCACAAATTCATGGCTCAATTTCTGTCCCTGAGAAATAATTTAGAGTTAAATATATGTGCATATATATTGTATCAGGCATTAGGATGAAATTCGTTTTTAACTTGTATGAACCATACACTTTATCCCATGTTCGAAAGAAGAAAGTAAAAGTCTTTTGTGCCATCAATATTTTCCATCTTCAGACGTCTCTTCGACGAAAAGAAACTTTTTTTCCTGTAAATGCAGAGAGTCAGACCAAAAGAGTTGAACTCCCTCAAGGGGAACTGGGAAAAGTGCAAGTGGAGATAGAAGACTCTTTGAGTCTTTTGAAACAGGTAGCAGAGCGTGCCCTTGAAGGTGAGACAAAATCACATCACTCAGATGAATAAAGTAAATTTGTTTTTTAAATACTCGAAAAAGCATTTCCACATTTCTCTCAGAGTGATAATTGTACATTTTCGTGTATTTTGTTTTCATTTCACTTTTGAAAACTCATTTTGTTTGGCATGTCAATCTATGTATAATTTTGAGTCTGCCGTTCTTTATACATACAAGGCTGTGTTGTCAGGCACACTAATAGTAACCACATTTTGCTTGTAGGTTTTTGATGATCTGAGGAGTAATTTTATATGAAGAATCTTTCTACCAAAAGTGAAATTTGATTGAGATAAGTTTCACGTCTTTGAGTATAATTTTCATTCAACACATTTAAAATTAAAATGTTGGGATAGTATGGTTCCCACGTAATAGTCGTCTGAATCGTATCATTGTCACTGAGTGCAATAATGCCTGTTATGTGTAATATAATATACCTGAATATTATGCTTTCTTCCTTTGTACCTTTTACGTCTTTTGTGCCTGCTATATCCTTTCATTGTTGTGGTGAAATAAGATGCAGACTGACGCTTTTAATTTAGTGTAAAAAAAAACTTCTAAGCTCAATAAAGTCAAGTCGCCAGAGGCAAAGTGTTGGTCTCTTCACCAAATTGTTATGGTCGGCAGGTTGAAAAGTTTTCTCAATTTAAACAAAATTAAAACTTATCTTCCCCCCCGGCATGTGGATTGACACGTAGTCCCATCGGAGACAGAGATTAAACAGGAGGTCACGTGTGCAAATCACAACACTCTGTGCACGTTTAAGATCCCATTGCTGTTTACAGGGTAGTCCGGTAAAATTTAAAATCCTTCCAAAACCCCTGAGATCACCTTAGTTGTGGATGTGGGTTAAATCAAATCATTTAGAAAATGTAATTCACACCCAGTTATTTCAAAGACTTCACCATGAGATTTGTTTCTATTCCAGAGGGGAATTCTAAATTTCTAAGGCCACAAATGAAGGGAAAGAAGAAGGAAGGATTACTGTGTGAGGAAGAAAGCTGGGACAGATCGGCAAAGATCAGACGAACTAAACATTCGCTTTGCCCGAACCTTGGTACAACATGCGTCAAAGAGTGAAACATTTACAAGGAAACCACTCAAGCTGATTTAAATATAGCCACCCAAAGGTAGGCCAGCCTGTTGAGTTGCTTTAATCGTCAATAATTGCTTGAAACTGGGTTATATAAATACATTTATTGAATGACCTTTATGAGTAACGGTAAAATGTGTTTCCACATTGTTGCTGTTTTGATGAAAAAGGCCATTAGCATACATGATCAAGCAGCTGTTACTGTTATTCTTAAGATGTAAATATGTGAAAATATAAGTTTAACACGATCACACGGCGTGCATCTCAAGTCTTTCAATGCTATATCTGCTTTCCTCTCCCCAGCGCCACGTTCAAAGTCAATTATTAGTCACGTACAGAGGCGTCAGCCGCTCTGCATACGTTTGTTCAACAGCTGCCCTATCAAGATCTGACGTACGGCTTTCCCGCCCATTACAGTGAGTTAAATCTGTTGGTCCACCAATTGACTGCCCTGAGTTCCGTCGTCGATCAGAAGTCGGACCTTGAGACCAGAACAAGATTCTCAGTATATTGGATGAATTAGACGTAAGTCAAGGAAACGTAATTTAAGCGTATCATTTAAGTTCCTTCAATGCCATTACGACCTGTAGAGTCAGTGCTTATCATGGTTTCTATATTGTGAAGTGGAACAAGTGATAATAATCACCTCCTAGAAAGGAGGCTATTCTGACGCAGGTTTTACTCCCAAGCTAGTGCTTCTTCTACCCAATTTACACTTGGGTCAGTGGGGAAAATGCGTAGTACGTGTCTTTCTCGAGGAACCCAATGTCAGACATGGCTTTACCAGGATTCGAACCCGGGACCTCATGATCCCCAGTCCGGCAGCCTAACCACTCATCCACTCTGTTCCCCCACCTCTTGTCTTTTGGATCCCGTAAATAGGCTCTTTGATGGAGAACTGTTTGTAATGCTTGATTTTATAATGTTTCGTCTCCTCCCCCCCATCTCCATCTGTGAATACTTGAGTACTCTTGCTGTCAATACAAACTCATCAATGTTTTTCAGAGTATCAACTCCAAATGGTCCTCCCAGTATCTGCATTCAGCTAGACAAGCCTTTGCAAAAGACAGGAAGAGTGCTGTCAGCAAAGAATGGGTCAGCGACACCAAAGTTGATTCTGATATATTTTCTAAAATGGAGCCTAGTCTTCGGTTAGCTCATGGTGTATCTCAGAAAGCACCTCAACATAGACAGCAGAAGAAACAGCAGCAGCAGCGAGGAAGGCCAGCGAAGCGTGCCTTGGGGAAAGAAAATAGAGGCGTTGTCCATTTTCAAGGTAATGTCATTATAATGATAGAAAGATGTCGTGAATTGAAAACTTTCTTGGATAAGTTCCTGTGAGAAAAAAAAAAAAAAGGAAAAAAACCATAAGAAACTTAATGAAAATGTTTATATATGATTATTTTTATTATATTGTATTTCTTTCCTTTGTAAAAAAAAAGGTTATCTTTTAATTCATTTTGGATAGCTGTTTTGCTATGTTGCCCATAATATACAAGTCAGTATTCATTTTACTGATTTTCAACACAAAATTTCAAGTTTTTTGGTATTTTTTACATTGAAATGTTTTTCAATGATGCAGGTAGAATGACTCTAAATTGCCATTTGGCATATATATTATATGAGAAGGATTTAGGTAAGACTGCCACCTTGACTTTAGACTTAGCTTAGTTGACATAAGCTTCTGGGTTCTTCATGGAACATGGCGCCGCAGTCCCACCCCTCCAGCAAACGTTGTTTGGAGACCCTCTTCAGTTTGGCTCACGTCGTTCCCGTGACCTTGGCTTTTTGCGTTTGGAAACCCTCTTCAGTTTGGCTCACGTTGTTCCGACGACCTTGGCTTTTGCGTTTGGAAACCCTCTTCAGTTTGGCTCACGTCGTTCCGACGACCTTGGCTTTTGCGTTTGCAAACCCTCTTCAGTTTGGCTCACGTCATTCTGGCGGCCTTGGCTTTTGTGTTTGGAAACCCTCTTCAGTTTGGCTCCGTCGTTCCGACGACCTTGGCTTTTGCGTTTGGAAACCCTCTTCAGTTTGGCTCATCGTTCCGTTCGGCCTTGGCTTTGCGTCAGTGCTCCTCTCCCACATCTGTCTTGGTCTTTCTGCTTTCCGTTTTTCACCTTGTGGGTTTAATTCAACGGATTGTCTAGTGGCATTTGATGGGGCTTCCATTCCCGTTTCCTTTTCTTGATTTCATGTCCTATTTTGTTTTCAAGCATTACAAACGGTTCTCCATCAAACAGCATATCAACGGGATCAAGAGACAAGAGATAAGGGAACAGAGAGAGAGAGAGAGAGAGAAATATATGATTGACTGATTTGACCCATTTCTACAGATCCAAAACTGAAAACGTGGCAGGCAACTAAGGCCAGCATCTACCAGTAGCAAACAATTACCGACAGATGTCACCAAAACATTCCTCAACATCAGATGGCTGGAATTAATTCCAAATGATGAGCTTTAGAACAGGATGAACTTCTGTTCATGTCTTGACGTTAGTGTTGAATATCCTTCATCTCGACTTTAGATGGGGTGAAATCACATGCTACCTTATCATTGGTGTTTCCTTGTTTCTGTCTTTCAAGTTTTACCTAGCTCCTGACTTTGCTTATTTTCATTGCTTTGAAATCTCTCTCCTTTTTTCCAGACAAAAAAACATCTTTGAAGAGTGGAAAGACATCCTTAGCTGGGCAAAGTCATATCGGTTTCGTACCAGTTGGAAATGGAAAACCTCAGCGGCCCGTCCGTTGCAGGAAGTGAATTTGGGCAAAAGCTACATGCTTCCAACAAATTTGATTGTAAGTGTCGGCCGCCATTTAGCTAAGCGCTAATACGAGAATTTGGTTGATGGCGAAATGGAGAAAAGATGAAACACACTGATTTAAAAAATTTTCCCCCGGACTTTCCTATAAACAGTCACATAATCTTGAACGTGCGCAGAGCGTTGTGGTCTGCATACAGGGCCTCCTTTCTTTTTGCCTGACTGATAGAACTAGGTGGTCCAATCTACCTACCTAGACCAGGGGGGGGGGGCTTTGGTTTTTACTAAAAAAGAACTCAAGAAAAGGTTTCACCTGTCCCCTATGAGTACAGTGTCAAACCTAACATTGCTTAGATTTGAAAACCCAATAATCTTAAGTCTGACAACCCGACCACTAGAATACCAATGCCGTAGGCGGGTGACGGGCACTAATGGTAAGTCCAACTTCTTTCCTTTCACTCTGTCATTTATCTTTTATTCTTCTGTTACTTCTTAATTCACCCTGAGATCACCGTGTAGGATGGACAGGGTAAACTAACGAAACAAACAAAGGCTTCCAATTAATGCCATTATTATAAAGAAGTCAGCTTGTTGTAATTGTCGTCAATAAGCGGAATCATTCAAGAAACTGTGATAGCAAAACATTTAAGCATTCTTGTTGGTTTTGTCTTTCTCCAGGCCCAACGATCAAAAGGCTCAGAGGGCCGTAGAGCTTTCAAGCAAAATTTTGCAGGTTTTGCTCAGCCAACCATGTCTTCAAGCTACGCGGTTCTCCACAAAGGCCCAGCTCTGCGCCAGCTTCCCCAAGGTTTGATCTTCCTGTGATAGCATGTTTTTGGTTTTTTTTTTTAAAGCCGGTAGAAAAGAGTGATGAGAGGTTCCCACTCATCTTGGAAAACTGGAAAAGTCTTGAAATTTTGTTGGAAAAAATTAAGACTTTGAAAAGACTGAATTTTTAAAATTCCCTTTACATCTTTGGAAAGTCTTGGAATTTTTATGAAATATTGCGATCATATTTTTCCCATCTCAGAACTGGATGAGATTTCACACAGGGCACAACTGATGTGGCCATTTAGTGATGCTGTTCTCTGTCTTTATTTGTTCTTTCTCAAAACGTCTCCTGAACAACTGGGCTTTCAATTTGTCTGACATCGTCAGACCTGCCATTCTTTATCATTCAATCGTAATATCATGTTAGAAATGTGTCTCATTCATGATTTTACGTTTAGTTCTGCCTTTCATGCGCTTTCACCTGATTTCACGTCGTTCGTTAAGGCCAGAAAATTCTGGAAATTTTGATGTTTGCATGGGAAAATCTTGGAAAACTCTTCAAAATTATTTTCTGAAAATGAGTGGGAACCCTGTGATGAAGATTTCATAAGAAGATGAGGAATGAGGCCCAAGACAGAGAGATTAAGGGCAGAATATTTTAAGCACAATTCACTTTACGAAACCAAGTAGGGTTATAAGATAGAATTCACTTTGGTTATTATCCCTTGTAAGGAAATTATGCATAGAAAGGAAGAGAAGAATACTAAAAAAAAAAAAAGAATAAAGAAAAGAATACAGGGCTGAAAAATTTTTCTGTGAACCTTAGGTGACAAGCATTTCAAAAGAACCAATCCTGTGACAGCATGCGTGAAACTTATAACCGCGTAGAAGTAAAATTTAGAAAATGGCCTTTTTGGCCTTCTTTAGAGGATATCTTTACAACTGTGCTAAACATGTCAAAGAGAAATGTTACACGTCTATGTTTAGTAAAAACCAGTCTTAGATTATGGTAGTGTATCTGGAACCCACAACACCAGACCTACGTATAAGAAATTGAGAAAGTGCAACCTGTTTTGTAACTGATAATCACGTATACACAAAAGGAAATATCGAAACCAACATGAACTACTTACAATGCATAAAAGACATTAGAGTCATAAATAGATTACATATTTTCTTAAAAGCTATAAATGGCCAGCTGTTTGTCCCATTAGATATTTACTTAAACTTTATCATACATTACAAGGACACCTATATCAGGTTGTGAAGCATACAAATTTAATCACAACATTCTTTTAATTAAAAAATATGAAGAGATATCAAAAATCGCTATTGCATGAAATTTTGTATTGCTTCATAGATGCTATATATCAAGATTGGGGGCAATTGGACAATAAATAAAAAGTAGATCGTAAATCATTGTAAAAAAGTAACATTTTGAGAAAATCGCATTTAAAACTATCTTTTCTGTTATTTGAATGTTTTTTTCACATCTCAACCTAGAAAAGAATAGTATGATACTTTCAAAACGTAATACATTCTTGAGAGACTCTGAAATACTTCTTGTCAACCCTATTTCAACTGCTCTTGGTCCCTTATACTCATGTTGGATGGTACTTTTCTTTATAACAGGTGCACGGATTGTCTTCTGTAATTTCAGGCTGATCTAAGCTAATATTGATAATAGTTCGCCAAAAGTAGACTTTTGGGATAGAGTGCTTTGTGATGATTAAAATGAGTACCAATTTGCTATACTTTAGACAAAATTTCTGGCTTATATAGTAAATTAGATGTGTTTAAGGTTAGGCCTGTATCGTTTAAAAGAATGAAATGAAAGAATCGATAGTGAACGGTTCTTTTTATGCTATCAATGTGAAAGAAATGAAATGCTTCATCCTTTAGATGATGTCCGATAGATAGATAGATGATCCAAAAGATGATGTGCCTTTATGAGGACAATAAAGTCTTATTGAATTGAATAGTTCAATAAACTAGATTTGTCAAATTTTTTATACAAATTCCTTTCTCCTGCCCAAGAAACCGTTAAATGTGCATGCAACTTTATTTTGGACATGATTGTATATATAAGTTATGTTTTTCAAGAGGAAGCATAAAGGTAAAATAAAGAAAATATAAACAGAGGCGCATATATATATATATATAAAAGATATTCCATTTTATCCGGATATAAGATAGGCTAGGGATAAAAATTAAGTTTTTAGGACACAGTTGGAGTTACCTGTTTATACATTGTGCCACACAATTCATGCTTGAGATCAGGATTTAATTCAGTAAAAAAAAAAAATTACTTTATATTCTCAGCCGACGAAAAGAGGTGAACTTTGATTTGGAGCACAAGCCGTGGATCCCAGCAGGATCTGGACCGTTTCGACCTCGGTCATCTAGTTTGGAACAACAACGTTCATCTTGTCTAAAGGCAGATAGTAGTATACTGAGGCAGGAAGAGTTGTAAGTATCTCTCTCTCTCTCTCTCTCTCTCTCTCTCTCTCTCTCTCTCTCTCTCTCTCTCTCTCTCTCTCTCTCTCTCTCTCTCTTTCTCTCTCTCTCTGTCTCTCTCTCTCTCTCTCTCTCTCTCTCTCTCTCTCTCTCTCTCTCTCTCTCTCTCTCTCTCTCTCTCTCTCTCTCTCTCTCTCTCTCTCTCTCTCTCTCTCTCTCTCTCTCTCTCTCTCTCTCTCTCTCTCTCTCTCTCTCTCTCTCTCTCTCTCTCTCTCTCTCTTTAAATTTCTGTCTACATATATGTGTTCCTATATGTGTGTTTGTTATTTTCTTAATGATTTGATGATTTTTCTTTTCTGTTTCTTATTTTTATTTGACAGTTGATATTTGATGAATAAAAAAAAGATAATTCTTAAAGCTTTTTTGTTTTTTGTTTGTTTCAGCCATTCGTCTCCAAAGGCTGAGTCATTGAGGGTAAGTTGTTTTGAAATAATAAACTTTCAGCTGACTGAGTGCTATCCCTGAAGTTAAATAAAAAAAAAAAAATTCTTCGTACTTCATATTGAAATACATGAACTGAATTTTCAGTAGTTTACTTTTGTTATCTAGTTATGTAACAGAGTGTCTTTGAATTTCGTATTTTGGATGGAAAGTTTGAATGTAAAAAACCTTTGACCACAGTGACTTGCATCCACATTCATTACAGACTCAGGGTATCATCAGTTCCAGTAATGGTTTATACCACTCTTCAGTCATTGACAAGGCAAAGTTTAATTTATTTAAAGCATCGATTGAAGTTGGATTATACTCTGTGTAAAGGATGTCAACGATTTTTATTATTATTATTATTGTAACTGTTAACAATAATTGGTACAATATTAATAGTAAAAATAATACAATAATAATAATAAAGATAACAACAATAATAATAATAATAAGGATGAGGATGATAATAATAAGAAGTAAAAGAAAGGTGCTCAATTAAAAAAATATTATTGTACCATTATTGTTTTTAGTATTGGTATTATTATTATTGTAATTATTTTTATTATTATTATTATTATTATTGTTATTTCAGATTTTCAAAAGGAGACAGGGGAGATAACAAAGATTATGGATTCGATCTTTGCCTTCAGGTCAACAACGGTATGTAAATGTACAAATGTTTGAATTGAAATATTATAGAGACATGTATAAACAATAGCTTATGATTGAGTACAGCTTGAAATAAACTTTTAGATAAAGAAATTAAAAACAAATTATTGCTCTCAATTACGAGGAGACAAATAGAATGAAAATTAGTGGATAAAAATTGTGTATTATTGATACAAGAAAAAGATGGGTAGTTTATTTATTATAGAAAGTGTAATGTAACAAATATATTATAAAGATACGATATCACGTCCTTTATTGATCCTATGATAAACTGTAAATTACATTGTGTTTGTTGACATAATGCTCACGATAAATAATCTTAACAGAAAAATTAATTAACATAATATAGAATAATTTATACTCTCTCTCATTCATTCACAGGCCTCTCACTTTCGTAATGTTAAAGATGCCATAATACACGTATATAATAAAGTGGAACGTTAATCCTTTACATAGATGGAATCATAATTTCGTACCGCGAAGGGAGAAATGAATTAAGATAACGACGTCGAGATGTTTTTAAAAATGTAGAAGCCTCCCACTTCTACTACTTGTCTGGATTTGGGAGTTGAGGACATGAGACTCACCGTTTATGATTTTAAGTAATTTTGAGTTGCATGCTTTTTTATGTACAGCATCAAAAGACAACAGCTGATTCTTAAAGCTCTATTGATCTCCCTCCCCCCCTCCCCCTCTCTCTCTATTACTGCCTCCCAATGCAGTCAAACAAAAATTAATACATTCATTATGCATGTGTTAAAAAACAAAAAGAACCTTAATAATGTTAATAATGTATTTTTGCTTCTGTCGGGTGCCTAAAGATTTTCGATGTCCATTCTTTTGTATTTGTCTCGTCTTTGCTCTATGGGACCTTATCCCAAGAAGAGTGCTGGCCTTATATGAAGGAGCGTGTTACCGTTAGCCCAGGAAGCATGCCGGCCTAAATTTAGGGTTGAACTCATTGGCATGGAAAGAGTGCAGGCCCTATACTTTCCTTAAATGGTTTATGATGTAGTTTGGCCTTTAAGTTAAACATAGTTTAACAACAGCCAATGAGATTAAAACTCATGTTAAACTCATAGCTTTTTGGGTGGTTTAGCTTTCATTCGTGAAAGTAGACGCTTTCCCTTCAACACTTCATGCAAGATGTGAGTTGATTACCCAGCTATAATAGTTTTTGTTTAGTCTTTAGTTTTAAGTCTCTTTTGTTGCAATAACATGTACTACTATGAATTCCTTATTCTATTAACTTTCAGAAAATATATGTTTTATAGGTCACTTATCATCAGTAAACGTGAAATCGTCGTTCAAATTGAGTCTAAATCCCAGCGTCACCCTATGCACACACTCCTTTTTCATGCCAGCGACTAGGGCAACCCTCACTTTCATGTCCTCATTCGGCATTATTGATATATGTATGTCTAGTGTCAAACACTAACAATTGTGATGTTAATTTTCCCCTTGTAATGTTTTTGAAAATCTGTTTTTTTTCTCCAGATCAGCAGATATCAGATTCCTTCTTGGACAGTGTGGAACAGAGACTGTTCGACCGCATGATGCACAGAAAGGTTGCTGGCACTTTCCTTCTTCTCCTGACGCTAATCAGGTAATCAGGCAGATACCTCATGTGAGACACAAAATATAAGCTTCCGCTAGAGTTGTTTACTTATATTTTACCCTTTGTAGACTCACTCGAAAAACGATTGATCAAGATTCATCGGACAAAAAATTTCTTTTTTTCACATTATTTTATAAGCATTTCCATGTTACATGTTGAATCTCATTTTCTGACAGGCATCTGGATTGAAATAGCATTTTCAAAGTCCTGATAATTTTGATTTCTCACCCGTGGCTTATTTACACAGATGGCTCAATCGTTTCTGTGATGAGCGTTGGACATAACGGATTTATGCGTGGAGGGGAGATTCCACCCTCAATGACACCAGCGCCGTGAATGAGGGTGTGAGGAAAAGGCCGTGTCTCTCATGGACGCCCCAACCCTGGAAAACATTAAATTGCGACTGAATGACATGCAGGTGAGCTTGGCGACCTTCACTGACTTGTGTGCTTAGATGTGTAAACTTTTAGAGTGTTTTTGTGTTCGTGTTTTACTTCCCTTCCTCCCTACTCCTTTTCCTCCTCCTCCTCCTCATCACCCATCCTCAAGCTGACTCAACACCAAAGCTATGAGATACATGAATTATTGCACATATGTGAGCCTATAAAAAGATTACATGTTATGTTTCCTCTTAATTCACCCTGAGATCACGCAATGGTAAATTTGCAATGAAACAAACAAATAAATAAATCCATACAAGCTGGTTGAGGCCATCTCTGTCTTGCTTTGCATGCTTTTGTCCATTTGCTTTGTATTTAAAGATCGCTGAGTTCACTAATTGGAAAGCCATTATGAAAGATCTTTCCATCTTAAAATCATCTAGAAATCAAAACTTAACATCACTGAGCAAGGAAAATGTGCCTGGGAAAAATGAAGTCAAACAGTGAGGCTGCAAGGGGTAGGGAGCTAAGTAACTATGCCCCTCAAAATCAAGCTTGGTTGGTAGATGAGCTCTCTTTTCATGATACAAAGGAGCCACAGTTTGTTGTCTGACGAAGGGTTGTACCGGAGAAACGTCATGTGTTTGTTCTGTCTTTATTGGTAGAGTTGTCACTTATTGTCATTTTCTTAGTTCATGGCGAGGCGATGGGTGTCTGCAACGCTAAATTCACGGGTTCGATTCTATCGGTGCCGTAAGATATTTTATGTCTATTCTTTTGTATTTGTCTGGTCTTTGTTCTTACTTGGCTTAAATATTATTTCATGTCATGTTGTATTCATCACTGCTGAGTGAATAAATACTTCTCTGGCTAGCTCTCAGTTCAGCTAGGAGGCTTCGTCGTCATATAGCCATGAGGGATGTATTATCAAAGTAGTGCTTCATGAAATATGCCCACCATCCACTGCCGTATACGGCCCCCGGAAATTTCAACGACTCGTAAAAATTGTCAATTTATTACAAATTTCTTTTCATAGACAATCCTGTTTCTGAAGGTAATGGGAGGGTATAAAGAGCCCAAAACAACTAGTAATAGGAAGCTTAGAGGTGCCAAAACTGGCTGGTGTAGAAAGTGTTAGAAAGTAAGGGTTTCCATGTCCCCCATGTCAACAAACAAAGACATGAAACAGACATTTAAACACCATATGTGTATGAATATAAGACAAATACAAAGGAATAAGCAGAAAGCTTCGGGCACCACTAGACAAAATGGAACCCCTGATTTCCTCTTTAAAAACAAAAGGGTAGAGTTGCATGGTTCTGAGTGTGTTCTCCTTTCATACTGACGTGATTGGTGCTGAGGTCAGGGGTTCGATTCCCTCCCAGTGCTCAAATTATTTCTCTCTCCTTTTTTAATCCTTTTGTATTGGTTTCTTCTTTGCTCGTATGTGGGTTTCAATGTCTATTGTTCACATCCTTATTTGCGATTTTGACACGCCCTTTCTTGGCCTTGCCTCACTGTTTGTCTTTCCTTTTTCTGTCTCTGCAGCTTGTGAAAACAACAGGAAATTAGAGCGAGGTGGTCAACGATCAAATTTGCCGACAGCAAACCTGTAACAAGGAAATTGAGAGACGGTATGTTGTAACTGAAAAAATTTCTTCTTCACATATTTTCTTGTTTAGTGTGGTCATTTTAATTTTTTGAAGACGAAGAATAAAAAAGCGGTTGTACACTTTTTTCATGGGATTTATTTTTGCTTGTTTTGTTTTTCATTCGTTTTACCATGCTTTGGGTTTAGTGATTTGTTTTTTTTGCTGTTTTTAAAAGCTTTTAAAACATTTCTGTTGAATTGAATTCATGCGTGTCCAAAAGTATTTGCTAGATATAGTCAGTACATGATTTTAAAAGTTAGATAGATATTTTTCTCTTAATAATCTTTTTCAAACAGTCTATGAATAGTTTTAATGGTACATGTTCACAGTTTTACATTACTGATGTTTACAGTAAATTTTTTGTCTCAAACTATATTATATGTATGGTATTTGAATATCATTATTATATTAAGATAATACTTTTTATGCTATTGTTACACGCTCTGAGACATTGGTAACTATATCAAAAGTGCCATGTAAATGCAGTTTTATTATTACAAATGTTTGCACTTCGTCATATGGAATCATCTGTGAACACAATGCAAGGAAAATGTTAAAGTATCACAATGCCCGAACGTGTTAAGAGTTGTATTTTTAAAAATGTGGACTTTACTTTTCTCATGTTGTGTTTATCTGTTAACATAAGCGAATACTCATTGATTTGTTCTTTATCTTTTAACACGGCAAATGCTTATTGATTTGTTCTCTATTTTTAACACAACAAATGCTCATTGATTTCAGATTGCCCACCTGAACCTGTCGTGTTACATATCAAAAGTCACTCACAACCGCAAGAAGAAGAGCGCAGACAGCAAGGTTGGCAATTTCTTAAATTCAAAACTCATAGAAAAGGATATTAAAATGTAGTGCGTGTTCTTTATTACTTTTTTTTTGAGAATAAAATGCAAGGTAGCTATATCATTAAAAAACTTTTCTAATTTCATTTGTTTTCTTCTAGTTTGTCATCAAGTATTTTTATTTATTATCTCTGGGCTATCAGTTAAATGATGCAATTAGATATTTTGATTAAATTTATGTTTTGTCAAATAATTACCCGGTTCTAAAATAATGGAAATTTTTTTTTTTTTTATAAAAGGTTTTGTCTTTCCAGAGATCTGAAGAAAAAAAGTTTTGATTGAGATTTTCTCTCTCTGATTCTGTCCTCCTTCCTTCCCCTCCCCCTCCCCCCCTCTCTCTCTCTCTCTCTCTCTATCTCTCTCTCTCTATAAATACAGTGGAACACGTTTAAACCGAAAACTGTTAAACCAAAAAGATCGATAAGCCGAAAGGATTTGGAATCCCCGATCTTTTCTTCTCTTTGTCTTTGTTAAATAAATAGCGATAACCCGAAATGGCCCTAGCGCTAAACAGAAATAAAAATTCACTGAGTTGCGGTCCAAAAAGTCAACCTACAACTTTGCCGTGCTAGTTCAAGACATCCAAAGAAGGCTACAATTACTAGGCTATACATGTGTACAATCCGCAAAGAGAAAGTGGGGGGTGGAGATTGGTGCGTGATGCTACGGTCAATGGCTGCTGCACAAGTCAGCGAGAGGCTAATTATCCGCGTGGCATCGATCAGTGATCGTCATAGGCTGGTTCACTGCACTGTTACTGATTACGGCCACCGCAACTGACATTCCATCACAAATGTGTAAGTACTTTATAGCGGTGTGTATGTGAGAATGTACACGTGCGTGTTGGCGATTGTAATTCTTCCTTTCCACAATCGAATCTTCCAGCACACGCGGATGTTTCTTGCTTTGCTCTTCGGTACCACTACAACCTGTGACTATACATTTCCATCCATAATCTAACGAAAATCAGTGTCGAAAAGAAAGACACAATGCGTATACCCCTGCAGTTTAAGGCAACCGATGAATAAAAAAAAGGGTTGACAGGGGGAGAAACCGAGTAAAAGGTGAGATATGCACGGAAACTTGAGGAATTCCGAATTCTTACACTCTCGACCATAATGGTCCTAAGAGGTAGCATGATAGAAAAACAAGGCTAGCAGCAGGCACATTCTTTCAGTCCCTTGCAACTCAGAAGATGAAGAAGGTGCAGACCACGGAAACGTTTGAGGCGGCGCTTTTTATATGGTGTACTAGTGCTCGAAACCTAAATGTTCCTATATCAGGACCTATTCTAACGTGAGAAAGCGTTGATGATTGCCGAAGAAACTGAACAGCGATGTCGAGCCCAACACTGGCTGGCTTGAACGAGTTAAACAGAGAAGGGGGATTTCTTTCCGTACCAAAAAAAAACAACTAAGCATAAATGAAGACAAACATGCATCATAGGGGTCCAGGGCGGCAGGCCACGCCGTGTGCATGACGTCAAGGGAGACAACTCTAGAAATATTTTATACATTAGTTAACTTCCTTCCTTTACCGAACGTCATGTCCTGAGGGACTAGCGCTAAACCGAAAAGACCTCTAAACCGAAGATACATTGACCGGTCCCGTCACTTTCGGTTTAAAACGTGTTCCACTGTACATATGTCTCTCTTTATTTCTCTCTATATATATATCTCTCTATCTCTCTCTCCCTGTCTGTCTCTCTCTCTCTCTCTCTCTCTCTCTCTCTCTCTCTCTCTCTCTCTCTCTCTCTCTCTTTCTTATTGTTTGTTTATGCTGTTGTTCCTAAATCTAAAAATGGTGATTTATTATCGTAAACATCTATAATACATACTCACATCTTTTTCTATTCAGCGATGACAATGTCAACAAGTCCTGGTCGGAGGACCCTCTCTTATTCACAGAATATTTGATGAACCACAGAAGTAGAGTCACGCCCGTGTTGCTGGACCCTTCGTTCATCCGAGTAGCAGCGTGCGTGCGTCCAAGACCTTGGTTTCCACGAAACAGACGCTGGTGGAGAGGATCTGACAGACAGAGACAGGTTCGACAGTCATCTGAAAGAAAAAGTCGCACCACCCTTCCGAGAAAAGTTTGATCCGTGGACATTGATGGAGCAGTAAGTGGCGGGAAGTCAATTACGTCTTCTCTTGTCATCGTTTCTTTTCTTTTCTTCTTTTTTTTGGGGTGAAGGGGGGGGGGGTTTGTTCTCGTCTATGATAAAGTGAAGGCATTTTTTAGACAATTGTTGGGTAATGTTGGGGTTTGTCATTCAGGCTACCTAGTGTTTGAATGAAAGGATAGGTGGCTATTGTTTTGTAGGTTCCAGATTTTCTCTCACACTCTTTGTGTGTTTGTCTGTTTGTTTGTTTGTCTGTCTCTGTCTGTCTGTCTGGTCTTTGTCTCATTTTGTCTCTCTCTCTCTCTCTCTCTCTCTCTCTCTCTCTCTCTCTCTCTCTCTCTCTCTCTCTCTCTCTCTCTCTCTCTCTCCCTCCCTACCCTCTCTCTCTCTCTCTCTTTCCTCCCTATCATCTCTCTCTGTCTCTCTGTCTGTGTCTCTCTCTCTTCCTCTCTCTCTCCCTCTCTCTCTCGCTCTCTCTCTCTTCCCTCCTATCATCTCTCTGTCTCTCTCTCTCTCCCTCTCTCTCCTCTCTCTCTCTCTCTCTCTCTCTCTCTCTCTCTCTCTCTCTCTCTCTCTCTCTCTCTCTCTCTCTCTCTCTCTCTCTCTCTCTCTCTCTCTCTCTCTCTCTCTCTCTCCCTGCCTCTCTCTCTGTGAATCAGAATACTTCAATACAGATACCGGTACAAGGCATGCTTCAAAGGTTTGTGGTGGCTTAACGCTTGCTACCCAGTTTTCTTTTGAGGTGCTAAATGTCATTGTACACACGAATTCACATAAATAGATTGATGTGTTATAAAAATAAAAAAAAGATTTTATTTTTATTTCATACAAAACCTTTAACAAAGGAGAAAAGTTTTGCTTTTTAGTCTGTTTGACACGTAAATATATATGTGTAAAGAAGAAACAGGAAAAGGGCGAAACGCCTTTATGTTTTTATATTTAAGACAAAATGTTTTATGAAAAGTATTAGTTGTCATAACATTGTTGTTGTTTAAACTTTGCTGATTAATTAGTGGGCGGTTGTGGGAGCTAACGGTATGTTCTACTTCTTTCCTTTCACTATTTCACTTTTCCGTCTCTATTTCTCTTAATTCATCCTGAGATCACTGCATATGGTGGAGGTGGGGGGTAAATTTCAATTAAACTTATTATCACTCATCCTCTTTCTCACATTGCAGAATATCCAGATGAAATTCTTGCCGACTGTCTTCCAAGACGTGTCTGAGAAGTTGAGAAGATCAACGAAGAAATGCGCCAATCACATGTACAAGTCAGAGTTCATGGTAATGGCGGCAGTCCGCCCGGGCACAGGTGACCTCACCAGAGCCGGGAAGATCCATTTGGGTTCGAGGAGACAGGATGATATCTCATTCGACATGCATATCATGGACGCGGAGACATGATGATCAGCCCCCATTTAGCTGCGTCGCGCAAAGCCATGAGAAAGACATGTTGATGATCAATGTGCTAAGCAGACAACAGAGATTCGGCCCGGAGGAGGAAGCAGAGAGGGCCACCAACAATAGCCACTGAGCCTTTCTTGGAAGATGTGACGCAGTTCATGTCGTCGAAGAGGAATGACGAGTCAGGAAATTGTCGGAAGTCGGGTACAGAGATGAACGGGAGGTTGGTGAGAGGAGAGAGAAAAATCGAAAGGAAGTCAAGAGAGTCGAGGAAGGTGGGAGGAGGATGATGAAGATGAAGAAGATGATGATTACGAGGATGATGATGATGATGGTAATTATTCTGATGATGATTTTGAAGATGTGAGCGATGTTGAACTGTGATAGAAAGTGTTTCCTTTAATTCATATTTATTTATTCAACGTGTCATATTATCTCTATAGCACTAGTAGAGGTGAAAAAAATGAAATAAAAAATTGGGTTGAAAACTAGCGAGATGAGTGTGATATCATCAGGTGATTTATGTGTTGACTGGTACGGATTTATATCACGTAAATCTATGTCGTCGTCTCGTGCGCGTAGCATAGCGTAACCTAAGCCAGACCGGCAAATGTCTTACATCTAGGTAACAATTTCCACTAAATCTCAACTGTGGCGACTTAAGGATTTTTCAATGCCAACTTTACTGTGTCAAGTCTTAAGAAGATCGTACTGGATGTGTGAGAGTTATAAATATCGTAGTGGCAGTAACAATGTGAACTGGCGTGATTGGCAAAGTTTTGAAAAGGTTATGGTTATGGTTTAGGTTTAAGTGCTGCATTACTGACGCAGTTGTTGGGTTGGGTTGAAACGGGATGGGTGGGTGTGTATGTGGGGGGGGGGGTATTTCAAGGCAGATCTATAATGGAGTAGTGAATGTGGTTACTTTTTCGTCTTTCTTTTAAAAAATTATTTGTATTATTCATGCCTAATTCCAATTATTATACCTTTACGTATGCATATCGAATTATTCATTTTGTATATATATAATATTTTTATATCGTATCCTTGTCATTAGTGTGTCAGTGGCTCCAATCAGTATATGTCAGTAAAACAAATTATCATTCTTGACTTGTCTCTCCCCCACCCCACCCACCCACCCACCCCCGCTATTCAGTACTATTTAAGTACAAAACAAAAGAAAACTTTACAACAAGAAATTGTAGGAAAATTATGGTCCGTCCTGTATTTTCAAGCCACGTATTATTATCAGTTCCCATTTTACCTTCCAGTGTATGGGTTCACATGCCCAAGATGATATTTCTCCAGGCTGCCCTGTCGTGGAATTTTATGTTTCCTTCCAAAAAAGTTAAATTTCTATGCTTTAATGTCTCTTGTACATCTTCTTTCTCTAAGGTCTGCCTTTTGGTCTTTCACCTTGGGCTTTAACACTTTATACTGATTTAGCTATTCCATTGTCATTCATTCTGTTTACATGTCCAAACCGTGCCATCTGCATTGGTTTGATCTCTTATTGTTGTTTCTGATTTTGTCTCTTATATTTGTCCATACTACTTTTCTTAGATATTTCATTTCAGCTGCTTGTACTCTACTGTACTCTATATTCTCTAAGGTCCAGGTTTCTCTGCCATAGAGGAGAGTAGGACAATAAACTGTAGTGTATACTGCCATTTTGGTTTTTGTTGACAATTCTTGTTTACCTACAAATGCCTTTCCTAGATGGTTATACATTGCACTTGCCTTTTAGATTCTCTGGCTGAATTCTTCTCTTAGTTTTCCCTCTGAGTTAATCATTACTCCTAGGTAATTATAACTGTGAACTTGTTCTTAATTCTCCCTGCCCAATTTAATATTTTGTGTTTTAGCTTCCCTAGTTACTAGCATTGTATTGGTTTTCTTTGCATTTACTCTCATTCCTCTTTTATTTAATTCATTATTTATCATGTTGATATTCGACTGAAGGTCACTTTCTGATTTTCCAAAAAGAACCAAATCATCAGCAATTGAAAGCATTGATACATTTACTGGTTTAAGCTCCCACATACCTACATTCAATTTCTTCCTTTTTGAGGATGCCTTTGCGACTGAATCCATAAATGTGATAAACAAAAGAGGACTTAGGATACAACCCTGTCTTACTCCTATATCTACATCAAATTCTGCAGATATGTTTCCAGCTACTCTCACTACACATATTGGTTTATTGTAAAAACTTTCAATGGCTTCTATGAAATTTTGCTCGACATTGTGTTCTTTTCTAAGTCAATAAAAGACAGGTGCAAGTCAATGTTTCTCTCAAGGAATTTTTCTCTTATTTGTCTAATAGTAAATATTATGTGGTCTTGTACACTTCATCCTGGTCTAAAATCAATCTGATCCTCTCCAATATCCCAGCATACACGTTTCCTGGTACGCTAAGTAGTGATATCCTTCTATAGTTTGAGTATTCCATAGTTGATCCTTTCTTATGTGTTGATACTACCAATCTTTTTTTCCAGTCGTCTGGTACCTGTTTGTACTTCCATGCTTGTTGGCATATTGCATGTAGTAGGTGTCTGCATCTCTCCTTTAGTTTTTAATCATTTCTGGGTAAACTTGATCTGCTCCTGGGGCCTTTCCTAATTTCAATTTTCTTACAGCTGTTTGGATTTCTTCCATTGAGATATCTAGATCCTCAGCTGCCTCCTCTGGATTACTTAATACTCTTACTGGTTGATCTTTACTCCTTGTTTCATACGTTCTGGAGGGATTATGTAATTGTTGAATATATATATTCTCCACGTTTCCTTGATTTGCTGTCTTCTTTCATTATTTTTCCTTTGGCGTTCTTAATAATTATTTGTCGTATGGGGCATGCTTTGGTCTTTCTTATGCTCTTCATTGCCTCACTGAACAACTTTTGATTTCCTAGATAGCTTTCTTGGAATCTTTGTCCAAACTCTTCCCATTCTTCCTGGTTTGCTTTCCTCCCTCTTTGGTGATAGTTATTTTACTCACGTAACCTATCCTATCATCTGGCCTCTTTGATGGCAAGTATTTCTTCCAGGTATTTTTCTTTTCTCTGATCTCAGTCTTGGCATTGTCACTCAACCATGCTGTTCTCTTCCTATCTCCTATAATTTGTTTCCTATCACAGACCTCTTCAGTACAACTGATGAGTGTTTTCTTTATACATTTGCCACTTTTCTGCTATTGTGCTATCATTCAGATCCATCTGCCTTCCTGATAAATCTTTTAATCCTGGATTGGTATATCTTTTCCTTTGGTTTATTTATGATAATAATAATAATAACAAATAATAATAATAATAATAATAATAAATAATGATATAATAATGATAATGATAATAACAATAATAATAATAATAATAATAATAATACTAATAATAATAATAATGATAATAATAATAATAATGATAATAATAATAATAATAATAATAATGATAATAATAATAATAATAATAATAATAATAATAGTAATAATAATAATAATAATAATAATAATGATAATAATAATAATAATATATCAAAATGAGCAAATTGAACAATTATGGCGGCGACCAGAATTGTAGGAAATTAATTACGACCGAGTCGTTGTTCCGATGAAGTCGGGCGAACGTGCGTGACGCCGACAGAGATTGGCCGACCGACCGACCGAACCACGGACCGACGGACCGACTGACAGACTAACAGACAGACAGACACACCGACCGACCGACAGTCGACGGATCGACGTGGCTGTTAAGCAGGAACCATCAATTATCCGCATTGCAGGTTTTCAGATCGTTTAAAAAACCTTCCAACGGCGGAATCGTGAGAGGAAAGAAGGACGGGATCAGCAGCAGGTTCCCTCCATCAATCACGCACTTTCAACACAGTGTGGTTGTTTGATTATTGCTCAGTTTTATTATTCATCTGTTTGATTATTTCTTTGTTCACTTTTTTTTTGTGTGTTTTTTTTCATCAATGACCACAATCAGCGGTGATCTTAGACGGTGTAGACAGGGTGACAGTAACCTCCATTCTAACGGGGACTTGGTAGTCAGAGGTAAAGTGTCGACCTCAACCAGAATGTTGTGGGTTCAAGCTCCCACTTCTGAAATGTTGCTTGATTTTTTTGGAGTAAAATCTATCTCCCTCCCCCTCCCCACTGCCACCCAGGTAGGTGGATCGACACCTAGTCCCATCGGAGACGGACGATAAAAAGGAGGTTATGTGTGCAGATCACAGCTTTGACTGTTTACAGCGTAGTCCTGGCAAAATTATAAATCCTACTAAAAAAAAACAACAACCCGAGATCACCGTAGCTGTGGATGTGGGTAACAACGTCAAATCAAATCAAATCAAATCAAATCAAAAGCCCATTTTATCTGCAGGCACAGCTTTCGTTCAATGGTTGTATCCGCTACCCTTTCATTACAATCATACTCGTTGAAAACTCCTCGATGTATTTCTTGACCGTGATTCTTGACCAGGGGAGGATTAAGGTGGGCTAATCCACTTTCACGCGTCGACGATAAGCAGATTTAACCTACAATAACCTGCAATTGCCACAAGCATAACTGGCTTATGGAATACCGTTGTGTCTTGTTTTACGAAAATCGGGATACAAAAGTGAGTTGTTTTTTATGCATTATTTAGTAATACTGCTATTGTTATTGCTGTCCTACCAATCATCAATTGATTGATTTTTTTTAAATTTCTCTTTTCGATACGTCATTTTGTTTGATTGTTTCTTCGTTAACATTTTTTCTGGCTTTGTTTGTTTGTGGGGTGGGGAGGGTGAGGATTGGAGTTGTTGATGTTGGGTACTTTATGATAGGTTTATAATATTTCTTTTTTCTTGTCAGTTGGGATTTATTTGTGTCGTGTGTATTTTTATGAATTTGTTTGTATGTGTAGGTATGTGTGTATATTCATTTGGCGACATGATTTTTTTAAAAATCAATGAGGTATATTTCTGTGAACCCAGATTTATACGGTTCTAATTAGGCTAGACCTGCCTTGGAAAATACTGAGATTAAAGATTCTACACTCCGTATTTCTAAAAAAAATATAAAGATGGATTTGTAATCCGTATCCCCGTTCAAGCCTATACATCATGTATCCCCCAATAGTACATTTCATTCAAAGTCCTTAATAAATAATTAGGGAGTATACAGTACAGCAGCCTGTTAAGCGCTTCGTACGAACATATTTACAAAGTTTTCTACCTATATAGATGGGTACTCATTCACACCTGAGTCAAGTAAGGAAAGCAGATTGAAGTACCTTTTCTAAGATTGCAAAACCACGTGGGACAGGCATGGGTTTTGAACCAGTGTCGTCGTGATTCAAACTCACATTCACAAAACAACGGTTTCACTACAACGCCTTCATTTCTCTTATCAAAATATCAATAACCTCATCATTTTACATGATGTTGATTCAAACTTTTGGTTACAAAGAAGTATTCGTGAAGAAACCATTCCCTCCCATCCCCCAAAGTTTATGTCGAAAGCATACCTGGAAATTGCTACACTCCTGGGTCTAAATAATTCAAATTAGAACCCAAAGTATTTGTGTGTGGACGAAATTTATGGTCCATTGTATTTGTGTTATACCCTGATGGCTTTCGGTGTTATAAATGATTACCAATTAATTCACTTCACTTAAGGTATTTAAATCTGCGTCTAATTAAGAACCATCTCTAAAGTGTAATTTTATATTTTATTATTTTAAAATTTTAAGGTCTCACTAATCTAGAGAGGGCATTCACTCATTCAGTATGTTGATTCAAACTCACATTCACAACGCAACCGTCTCTCACTACAACGCCTTCATTTCTCTTATCAAAAATAACCTACGTTAGTAGGTCTAAGTCTAAACTTTGTATTGAACGTCGGCAGGGTTGTCGTCAGATTGAGATTTCTTTGACGAATTTCCAGGATTTTGGCATTTTATTTTCAAAGTGCTTGGTCTTACAAAAATATTCGCTATATTTTGTGTGTGTGTGTGTGTGTGTGTGTGTGTTTTAATTTAAAAATAATAATTTAAAGCATCATACTGATGTATACAACTAAAACAAATGTAGGTAATGAAATGCAGTTGGATCTTCTAGATGTTATCAGTTATCATTAGGATAAAGGCATATTTATTGTTATCAGGATTACGTTGTAAAACTTCACTAAAACAAATGCTTAAAATGTTCTTTGTCGCAACACCCAGTCACTTGAGCAAAGGAGATAGCAGTAATATGGATTTGGATTTGAAGCTTTCCATAACAACAAAGTAAAATTAAGACAGAAGCAATTTGGCTTTTCTAGATATTTTTTTCTCTCAAATCACAGTCAATTCTACCAGTTACATCAGTTTCATGGAACGGTTTCCTTCAGCTTGTCAAAAGAAAAAAGACCCCCCCGCGCCAAAAGAAAAAAACCCAATAAAACAACAAACAATAAAAAACAACAACCCAGCACCTCAATTAAAAGAAAACAAATCCCCCCATTCTCACAACAACAAGAAGAAGAAACAACAACAACAACAACAACCTACAACAACAACAACAGACCAACGCAATGATAACAAATCTTTAGATTAATACGATCGTTGTACTAACAACCATAACCATATGTGTGTCTTTTCTATAATAACAATAATGTGCTCCAGTTGACAAGAAGAATTACAAATCTGAAAGAATCCGTACACCGTACTTTCGTGTCATTCTTACGTCCAAAAGAGCTACACCTTTAATCTCATCTGGAGAATATTTTCGGTGCTGTTAATATCTGAAGCACATTGATTGTGTTATCGAGACGTTTTCCTCTGTTTGAAGTGTTTCAACTCCAGACAAAGCGTATCGATTCTCTTCTATGTGCCTGCTATTGTTTTAATAAAACTCGAGACTGCTTAATAAAAATCGTTGGATTGTCACCAAAGGATATGGAAATTTATTTTGATCAAATGAGAAACACGTTTAGATCTACTAGTAATCAAGGTAACAGTAACAGCATAGCTGTAGATGTCCCATTCCAGGTATATCTATAGACACATGCTGTTCACTAGTTTGACCAGGATGAGTTCTTTCATACTTGATCGTGCTAATCCCATGTGTAAATATTTCACGAAATCCTACAGTCGAGGTGATGTGAAAATAACGTTATTCGTCTGCAAAAATGTGAGTCTTATAATCCAGAGCGGAACAGAATCAATATTTGTTTTGTCTGCTAAATCAATCCCTTCATCATAGTTTTTGTCCTGTATTGAAACCAAACAAAAACCCTAAAAGCAACACAACACAAACAAAGGGCCAAAACAACGGACAGACCGTCATCCATACTGCCCCTTGGTGTCGATATAAACGGCGGTATATCCATCTACATCAACTCCTTTATTAAGACTTGTCTTCAGACTTATCGTCACATGAACCCGAAACGTCACCATGTCTGGACTGTGTTCAGTGCTGGAGACGATGCGCCAATCTTGGACTCGGACTCGGAGTCAGACAGGGAAGAGGTGGATATTGACGGGACGTCATCCAACAACAGCCACGCCCCTTCCTGGCATGGCTCCTTGCAACACTTGCCCACAACACCAAGGTATGCCTTTATCCCCCCCCCCCCCCCCCCAGTTGTTTCTTTGTCCTTCTGTTTGTCTTTTTCTGTCTGTCTATCCATTTGTCTATATTTATATCTATTTAGTTATCTATCTTTATCTATCTATCTATCTATCTATCTATCTATCTATCTATCTATCTATCTATCTATCTATCTATCTATCTATCTATCTATTTATCTATCTATCCATCTATCTATCTATCTATCTATCTATCTATCTATCTATCTATCTATCTATCTATCTATCTATCTATCTATCTATTTATATATATATATATAATATATATACTGTGCTCACATCATGACAGCTTATATAGCCTTCTATCGTGTTAAGACAGACTGGACTGAGTATATCCGACAATGAATATTGATTTCGTTACACCAATATACAGCAACAGCAACAACAACAATCTTCTAATACTTTCACCACCACCACCACTACCTCACCACTACTGCTACTGCTACTGCTGCTACTGCTGCTGCTGCTACTACTGCTGCTGCTACTACTACTACTGCTGTTGCTACTACTGCTGCTACTGCTACTGCTGCTGCTGCTGCTGCTGCTGCTGCTGCTGCTACTACTGCTGCTGCTGCTGCTGCTGCTGCTGCTGCTGCTGCTGCTGCTGCTGCTATTGCTGCTGCTGCTGCTGCTGTTGCTATTGCTGCTGCTACTGCTGCTGCTACTGCTGCTGCTGCTGCTGCTGCTACTGCTGCTGCTGCTGCTGCTGCTGCTGCTGCTGCTGCTGCTGCTGCTGCTGCTGCTGCTGCTGCGCTGCTGCTGCTGCTGCTGCTGCTGCTGCTGCTGCTGCTGCTGCTGCTGCTGCTGCTGCTGCTGCTGCTGCTGCTGCTGCTGCTGCTGCTGCTGCTGCTGCTGCTGCTGCTGCTGCTGCTGCTGCTGCTGCTGCTGCTGCTGCTGCTGCTGCTGCTGCTGCTGCTGCTGCTGCACTGCTGCTGCTGCTGCTGCTGCTGCTGCTGCTGCTGCTGCTGCTGCTGCTGCTGCTGCTGCTGCTGCTGCTGCTGCTGCTGCTGCTGCTGCTGCTGCTGCTGCTGCTGCTGCTGCTGGCTGCTGCTGCTGCTGCTGCTGCTGCTGCTGCTGCTGCTGCTGCTGCTGCTGCTGCTGCTGCTGCTGCTGCTGCTGCTGCTACTGCTGCTATGCTGCTGCTGCTGCTGCTGCTGCTGCTGCTGCTGCTGCTGCTGCTGCTGCTGCTGCTGCTGCTGGTGCTGCTGCTGCTGCTGCTGCTGCTGCTGCTGCTGCTGCTGCTGCTGCTGCTGCTGCTGCTGCTGCTGCTGCTGCTGCTGCCTGCTGCTGCTGCTGCTGCTGCTGC
The DNA here is from genome assembly GCA_037039925.1 of Doris montereyensis. Classification (NCBI taxonomy): domain Eukaryota; kingdom Metazoa; phylum Mollusca; class Gastropoda; order Nudibranchia; family Dorididae; genus Doris; species Doris montereyensis. Next base: position 279,655 of record JAXRKP010000528.1, read on the forward strand.
TGCTGCTACTACTGCTGCTGCTGCTGCTGCTGCTACTGCTGCTGCTGCTACTGCTGCTGCTGCTGCTACTACTACTGCTGCTTCTTTTTTACTTCTGCTGCTACTACGTCTATTACTACTGCTACTCAACTACTTCTATTTTATACACCCTGACTACATAGAATCATCTCTCTGTCTCTGTCTCTGTCTTTGTCTCCGTCTCTATCTCTGTCTGTCTGTCTGTCTGTCTGTCTATCTCTCTCTTCCCCCTCTCTCTCTCTCTCTCTCTCTCTCTCTCTCTCTCTCTCTCTCTCTCTCTCTCTCTCTCTCTCTCTCTCTCTCTCTCTCTCTCTCTCTCTCTCTCTCTCTCTTTCTTCTCTCTCTCCCAGACATAGAGATTCATTTATCACAAGAGGAACTACCATATATTATAAGAGACAACGAAAAGAATATTAAGCAATGATTACTATATTATATAGAGAAAAGAAAACATAAATGAATGGCCGTACTGTTCTGTACGTGGCGTTTGTGTGGCCCACGGAATAAATGAGCTTTTACACGACGTGTTTGTCGTTGATAGTTCTGAGAGAATGCAGACAGGGTAACCATAGATTCACAACAGTTCTTTTCTTTCTTTCTTTCTTTCTTACTGCCTTCCAGTGTATGGGTTTAGAAATCCGAAATGATCATTCTCTAGGCCATCCTGTCCTGACATTTTCTGTGTTCTTTTGTGAAGGTTAACTTTATTTGCTTTAGTACCCGTTTTATATTTTTATCTTCTTCCTTCTTTTTCCGAGGTCTGCCTTTTGATCTTTAACCTTGTGTTGTATGAATATAAATAATATTAAACCGATTTTTTTATTCAATCTGTTTACTTGCCCAAAACCACATGAGTTGCTTTATTTCTAACTTAGTTTTTAACTCACTGCGCTTTTGACCAGACAATTAAAAAAACAAAAACAAAACATCTATCCCATCATTCATCTTGCTGGGTGCTTTGAAAATGTTCTCAGCCTCGCAGTCTTCAGTTTTTAAACGTTTATTTTGTATTCCTTTCTCTGTCGTCTCAGCACCAGCGAAAGCGAGGCAGGAAACGCCTCGTCTGAAGGATATTTGTGCGACCAGTGTGGGCGGGCTCGGAGGAAAGACAGAAACAGAGCTTCCGGCCGGCCTCCACTTCCGTGTGGTCGGAAACGAGGTTCACGCCTAAAAGCGCGCCCATTTCGCTACAGACACGGATAATTCCTCCGATCAGAAAAGCTCTCAGATAGCCTGGAAACGCCTTTGTTCAAACCTATTGCTGGTAGGAGACGCTCTGTGAATTGTTTCTTTTTGTTTAAAAAAAAAATGTTTTCTGTTTGTTTGTTTTGTTAGAGTTTCGATCATTACCAATCGCTTTCAATTTTTTATGATCAATCAGTATAAAAATGTAGTTTCCCTTTAGTCTGTGAGTCTTTATCTTTATTTCCTTTATTATTATTCTCTCTGCCCTGTCTCTGTC
>JAXRKP010000529.1:0-2500 GCA_037039925.1 Doris montereyensis
TGGATCTGAAAGGCGATTGGTTACAAAATCGTTGCGCGAGGTAACGACATTTAAAAAAAGTGCAAACGCGTTTTGTCTTTGAGAGTATGGTTCATTGTATTTTCATTGTATTTTCTGTTATTATTGTAACAACTTAACGGTGCATTTCAGCCTCGCTCATTGATGGGTGTAAGAATCACTGTGTGGGAGGGGAGAGAGAGAGAGAGAGAGAGAGAGAGAGAGAGAGAGAGGGGGGAGAGAGGGGGAGAGAGAGAGGAGAGAGAGAGGAGACAGAGAGAGGGGGAGAGAGAGAGAGAGAGAAAGAGAGAGGGAGAGAGAGAGAGAGAGAGGGGGAGAGAGAGTGAAGAGGGGGAGAGAGAGAGAGAGAGAGAGAGGAGAGAGAGAGAGAGAGAGAGAGAGAGAGGAGAGAGAAAGAGAGAAAGAGGGGGAGAGAGAGGGAGAGAAAGAGAGGAGAGAGATGGGGGAGGGAGAGAGAGAGAGAGAGAGAGAGAGAGAGGAGAGGGAGAGAGAGGGAGAGAGGAGAGAGAGAGAAGAGAGGAAGGAGAGATGGGAGTAGAGGAGAGAGAGAGAGAGAGCGAGAGAGGGAGAGAGAGAGAGAGAGAGAGAGAGAGAGAGAGAGAGAGAGAGAGAGAGAGAGAGAGAGAGAGAGAGAGAGAGAGAGATGAACGCACGTTTAAACAATCTAAACACAAAGTAGATGAAAGGGATGTGTTTGTAGCCAACCCAATAAACCAGTTTTTACGCAGTAACTCAAGCTCATTGTAAACAGCTTTCACAACCTCGACTTGTTGAACGACATGCCCAACATAATTGGCGAATTTTTACATTTCACGATGTGTTTAACATTCCCATTTCCTTTCTCCAATTTTTTGCCTACGCAATCACACAATCTGCGTGCAATCACTAGAAGCCGCCCGCATAACGTTTTGAGCTTTAACACAGACTTAGAGGATTAATGCATGTATAATCATAAAGATTGTTTTCTCCTCGAAGCCATAGAGTAGACTTATATAACAGCTTTTTAAAAGGAGACATATTTGGCTACTTATTTCAATGAAAATTATCTCGCCCATCAACATGTGATGATCTCAGGGGAAAGGGATGGGGCGGTGGGGGGATTTAGAGGAAAAAAGATAAGAATTTTATTTTTCCCTTGTAAACAGCCAAGGGGTTTTTAACGCACACAGAGTGTGTGTTGTGATTTGCACACAGGACCTCCTTTTTCATGTCCATATCCCGTTGGAGTAAGTCCCCAAACAAGATGAAGGCATGTACATGTATAGGCTAAGAGTGCAAGGGGAAAACACAGTATGACTTTTCTCTTGTTCCTGCCGACCGTCCAGCATTAGTCGATGAGCAGCGACATATTATTACGATATTATTCATTAATTCATCTAGTCATATGGTTATTTATATAATTGGATTATTTGATATTTATTTGGTACATATTCTAACTTTTATTTTTTATTTTTGTTTATTTCGTTTATTCAATTATTTACTTCTTTTTCACACTGTTGCACATATAAATTATTTTTACTCATCTTTTTATTACTTATTTATTTATTTCAATAATTTATGTAGGCCAATTTATTCATTTATTTCAATCATTTATGTAGGCCTATTTATTCATTTATTTCAATCATTTTTGTAGGCCTATTTATTCATTTATTTCAATCATGTATGTAGGCCTATTTATTCATTTATTTCAATCATTTATGTAGGCCTATTTATTCATTTATTTCAATCATTTATGTAGGCCTATATATTCATTATTTCAATCAGTTATGTAGGCCCATTTATTCATTTATTTCAATCATTTATGTAGACCTATTTATTCATCTATTTCAATCATGTATGTAGGCCTATTTCTTCATTTATTTCAATCATTTATGTAGGCTTATTTATTCATTTATTTCAATCATGTATGTAGGCCTATTTATTCATTTATTTCAATCATTTATATAGGGCTATTTATTCATTTATTTCAATCATGAATGTAGGCCTATTTATTTATTTATTTCAATCATTTATGTAGGGCTATTTATTCATTTATTTCAATCATGAATGTAGGCCTATTTATTTATTTATTTCAATCATTTATGTAGGCCTATTAATTCATTATTTCAATCATTTATGTAAGCCTATTTATTAATTTATTTCAATCATTTATGTAGGCCTATGTATTCATTTATTTCAATCATTTATGTAGGCCTTATTCATTCATTTATTTACATGTTAGGTTTACGACAATAATGATAGGCACGTTTTCTTCAGCTCAGCAGGCCGTTGTTATTTGTCGATGAATGGAGATAGTGTGATATTATGACTTTGAGGAAGTGGGAAAAGAATTATTTTTTCTTTGTGTGATTTGATTTGATTTACCCACATCCACAACTAAGGTGATCTCGGGATTTTTGGTAAGTAGTTTTAATTTTGCCCGGACTGCCCTGTCAACAGCTAAGGGATCTTTAACGTGCACAGAGCGTTGTGATCTGCACAT
>JAXRKP010000529.1:7500-12500 GCA_037039925.1 Doris montereyensis
TCACCAATGATTTTTATTTTTTAAATATAGGTTGAATGGTCTCACTGTCTGTATCAGAGTAAACAATATTTTGGTGTCTAATACTCTATCTGTCTATATCAAACTGAACAAAATTTTACTGTCTAATACTCTAACTCTAATACTCTAACTGTCTGTATCAGACTAAACAATGTCTTATTGTCTAATACTCTAATACTCTAACTGCCTATATCAGAATGAACCATCTCTTCCTATCTAACATTATAACTGTCTGTATCAGACTGAACAATATCTTACTGTCTAATACACTAACTCTAATGCTCTAACTGTGTGTATCAGAGTAAACAATTTCGTATTGTCTAATACTTTAACTCTTTATATCAGACAAACAATGTCTTACTGTCTAATACTCTAACTGTAAAACTGCTTGTATCAGACAAACAATGTCTGTCTAATACTCCAACTCTCTAAAGCTCTAACTGTTTGTATCAGGCTGAACAGCATCTTACTGTCTAATACTCTAACTGTTTGTATGAACAGTATCTTACTGTCTAATATTCTAACTCTAAAGCTCTAGACTGAACAGTATCTTACTGTCTAATATTCTAACTCTAAAGCTATAACTGTTTGTATCAGACTGAACAGTATCTTACTGCCCTAATATTCTGTTTGTATCAGACAGAACAGTATCTTACCGTCTAATATTCTAACTGTTTGTATCAGACTGAACAGTATCTTACTGTCTAATATTCTAGCTGTTTGTATCAGACTGAACAGTATCTTACTGTCTAATATTCTAACTCTAAAGCTCTAAGTGTTTGTATCAGACAGAACAGTATCTTACTGTCTAATATTCTAACTCTAAAGCTGTAAGTGTTTGTATCAGACAGAACAGTATCTTACTGTCTAATATTCTAACTCTAAAGCTCTAAGTGTTTGTATCAGACTGAACAGTATCTTACTGTCTAATGCTCTAACTCTTATACATTAATTGTTTGTATCAGACGGAACAGTATCTTACTGTTTAATACTCTAACTCTAATACTCTAACTGTTTATCAGACTGAACAGTATCTTACTGTTTAATACTCTAACTCTAATACTCTGTTTATCAGACTGAACAGTATCTTATGGTCTAATACTCTAACTCTAATACTCTAACTGTTTATCAGACTGAACAGTATCTTATTATCTAATACTCTAACTCTAATACTCTAACTGTTTATCAGACTGAACAGTATCTTACTGTCTAATACTCTAACTCTAATACTAAAACTGTTTATCAGACTGAACAGTATCTTACTGTTTAATACTCTAACTGTTTGTATCAGACTGAATAACATCCTACTGTCTAATATTGTTTGTATCAGACTGAACAGTATCTTACTGCCCAATACTCTAACTGTTTGTATCGGACTGAAAAGTATCTTACTGTCTAATACTCTAACTGTTCATCAGACTGAACAGTATCTTACTGTCTAATACTCTAACTGTTTGTATCAGACTGAACAGTATCTTACTGTCTAATACTCTAACTGTTTGTATCAGACTGAACAGTATCGTACTGTCTAATACTCTAACTCTAATACTCTAACTGTTTGTATCAGACTGAACAGTATCTTACTGTCTAATACTCTGTTTGTATCAGACTGAACAGTATCGTACTGTCTAATACTCTAACTCTAATACTCTAACTGTTTGTATCAGACTGAACAGTATCTTACTGTCTAATACTCTAACTGTTTGTATCAGACTGAACAGTATCTTACTGGTAATAGTTGTGGTAGTAGTGGTAGCGGTGGTGATAGAAATAGTAGTAGCAGTAGTAGCAGTAGTAGTAGCAGCAGGAGGAGCAGTAGTAGTAGCATTAGTAGTAGAAGTAGTAGCAGCAGTAGTAGTAGTAGCACTAGTAGTAGTGGTAGTGGTGGTGGTGGTGGTAATAATAGTTGTAGTAGTAGTAGTAGTAGTAGTAGTAGTAGTAGTAGTAGTAGTAGTAGTAGTGGTGGTGGTAACAGAAATAGTAGTAGCAGCAGCAGCAGCAGCTGCAGCTGTAGTAGTAGTAGTAGTAGTAGTAGTAGTAGTAGGTAGTAGTAGTAGTAGTAGTAGTAGTAGTAGTAGCAGCAGGAGCAGTAGTAGTAGTAACAATAATAGGAGCAGTAGTAATAGAAACAGTATCAGTAGTACTAGTGGTAGAAGTAGTAGTACTACTAGTACTACCAGTAGTAGTAGTAGCAGTAGTAGTAGTAGTAGTAGTAGTAGTAGTAGTAGTAGTAGTAGTAGTAGTAGTAGTAGTAGTAGTAGCAGCAGCAGCAGCAGTAGCAGTAAGAGTAATAGTAATAGTAATAGTAATAATAGTAATAATAGTAGTAGTAGTAGTAGTAGTAGTAGTAGTAGTAGCAGTAGCAGTAGTAGTAAATAGTAATAGTAATAGTAGTAGTAATAGTAATAGTAATAGTAATAGTAGTAATAGTAATAGTAATAGTAGTAGTAGTAGTAGTAGTAGCAGTAGCAGCAGCAGCAGCAGCAGCAAAGCAGCAGTAGTAGTAGTAGTAACAGTAGCAGTAGTAGTAGTAGTAGTAGTAGCAGTAGCAGTAGTAGTAGTAGTAGTAGTAGTAGTAGTAGTTGTAGTAGTTGTGGAATAATTCATTCCCCTTCAATTTTAATCTGTCAGGTCAATTCACATGTGAATAATAATATTATAGTATTATAGCAAAACATTTACTCATCATGAGCTGTTTATGTTTTTAAAACATTCTTTATTAATTCATTTATCCATCTAAAAATATATATTGTAAAGAACAAAAGATTTTAAACCTGGCCTAAAACGACCTCCTAAATGAAAACAATGGGATCTAGGTTTGAAAGGACTGACAGCGGGAAAGGACGGCAGCCTTCTACTTCTACCATTCCACCACCAGGTTTGTTCCATTGTAATTTTCACTGTCCACCATATGCGGTAATCTCAGGGAGAATTAAGAAGAAGCAAAATGATGAAAGATAAGTTGCAAAACTGCAAGGAAAGAAGAAAGACCTAACAGCACCTTCTGCGTAAAAACCTACCTTCCACTCCAGGGGTGAATGGTACTTTGTGTAATTCATACCTGACGGCTACCAATTCTCTCAGAGCTCGCAGTCCCTCCACTGCTTTTGATTATGATTATGTTTATGATGATGATGATGATGAAAATGATGATGATGATGATGATGATTGATGATGATGATGATGATGATGACGAAGATTATGACAGCGGGAAAGCTAGGCGTGGAACGTAGAGTGATGACGATTTCATTTCATTGCACGAAGAGGCCTCTTTTAGTACTTTGTAAACTGGTTAGAGCTGTTCTTGTGTCCTACATATTGCTCAACGTACAATGATGGACTCACAATTCCTGTCTTATGAAGGACATATGTCTGTGTGTCTCTCACTCTGTCTCTCCTCTCTGCTCTCTCACTCTCTCTCTCTCTCTCTCTCTCTCTCTCTCTCTCTCTCTCTCTCTCTCCTTCTCTCTCTCTCCTTCTCTCTCTCTCTCTCTCTCTCTCTCTGCTCTCTCTCTCTCTCTCTCTCTCTCCTTCTCTCTCTCTCTCTCTCTCTCTCCTTCTCTCTCTCTCTCTCTATCTCTCTCTCTCTCTCTCTCTCTCTCTCTCTCTCTCTCTCTCTCTCTCTCTCTCTCTCTCTCTCCTTCTCTCTCTCTCTCTCCTTCTCTCTCTCCTCTCTCTCTCCTTCTCTCTCTCTCTCTCTCTCCTTCTCTCTCTCTCTCTCTCTCTGTCTCTCTCTCTCTCTCTCCTTCTCTCTCTCTCTCTCTCTCTCTCTCTCTCTCTCTCTCTCTCTCTCTCTCTCTCTGTCTTCTCTCTCTCTCCTTCTCTCTCTCTCCTCTCTCTCTCTCTCTCTCTCTCTCTCTCTCTCTCTCTCTCTCTCTCTCTCTCTCTCTCTCTCTCTCTCTCTCTCTCTCTCCTTCTCTCTCTCTCTCTCTCTCTCTCTCTCTCTCTCTCTCTCTCTCCTCTCTCTCTCTCTCTCTCTCTCTCTCTCTCTCTCTCTCTCTCTCTCTCTCTCTCTCTCTCTCTCTCTCTCTCTCCTCTCTCTCTCTCTCTCTCTCTCTCTCTCTCTCTCTGTCTCTCTTCTCCTTCTCTCTCTCTCTCTCCTCTTTCTTTTCCTCTCTCTCTCTCTCTCTCTCTCTCTCTCTCCTCTTTCATTTTTCCCTTATGTTTCATCTTGCTGATTCCTCCTGAGATCATCGCCTTTGATGAACAGGTAACGTTCTACAAAACAAACTAAAAAAACCATCTGTCTGTATTCTGTCTCTGTATGTGAGAACAATGACAATACGATGGAAAAACCAAGACTGTAGAAGGTTCTTTAGTAAGGACGGCCATGGCATAATGCTGACTAAACACGGATTGTTTAAACCATGTCAATCAACTCTGACAAGAGAAAGAACTCATATAAGGCAAGCCTCTCATGAAGAGTTATAGCCCTTCAACACTCTGAACAGACAAACAATAAATTGGTATTGTGGTAATTAACCAAACAATCCTACATACAGAGCTCATATTCAAGACATCATCTGTTGTCATTAGGATCAACAGGGTCACACATAAGATTGACTTCCTCTGTCAACACACACACATATATATATATATATATATATATATATATATATATATATATATATATATATATATATATATATATATATATATATATATATATATATATATATATATATATATATATATATATATATATATATATATATATATATATATATATATATATATATATATATATATATATATATATATATATATGTATATATATATATATATATATATATATATATATATATATATATATATATATATATGTGACAAAAGATGATGAAAGTCCCTTTGTACCGGGGTTAGTTCAAAGGATCTTGTTCCGACCTGTTGCATTTTCACAAGTATATTTTCAAAATGTTTTTACTCTATCTAAAGTGAAAGTCAATGATTCCAGTACATGTAATATGATCCTGCTGCCACTG
>JAXRKP010000529.1:15000-17500 GCA_037039925.1 Doris montereyensis
TCCTTTTTACAAACCTGCTTCACTGCCTGTGTATCAGATCAACATGATTGCACACTTATGCATAAACACAGACTTGTAGTACATCTTAACTAAAGAAGGTGAGAAACCTAGGGAAAATAGAATCCCAGGTTCTATTCCTCCTTTGCTTTTTTAAATAGTTCATGAATAAGATCTATCCATTTCTGTAAATGGTAAAGGTTGTTGTTGAATTTACGATAGGCAATTACAGTACTTGACATCCCATTCACCCTTTAAATACATAAAGACACAAAGAGAGAGAGAGAGAGAGAGAGAGAGAGAGAGAGAGAGAGAGAGAGAGAGAGAGAGAGAGAGAGAGAGAGAGAGAGAGAGAGAGAGAGAGAGAGAGAGAGAGAGAGAGAGAGAGAGAGAGAGAGGAGAGAGAGAGAGAGAGAGATAGGGAGAGAGAGAGAGAGAGAGAGGGAGGGGAGGGAGAGAGAGAAGAGGGAGAGGAGAGGAGAGGGAGGGGGGAGAGAGAGAGAGAGAGAGAGAGAGAGAGAGAGAGAGAGAGAGAGAGAGAGAGAGAGAGAGAGAGAGAGAGAGAGAGAGAAGAGACACACACACACCCAAAAAGTAAAACAGAGAGAGACAGACTGGGACACAAAGAGAGAGATATACAGATTTCTATGTACAATGTATAACTTCTCTTAAAATACATGATGAGAAAATGATGTATCTAAATGTTTTCCCGCAAATTTTAAGCTTTGTCTACTGCATGTTCTATATCTATCTGTCTTATATTTTTTTATCTGACTATCTCTCTCCATCAAGGAGAGAGACGTACAGATTTCTATGTACAATGTACAACTATAACTTAAAATACGTGATGAGAAAATGATGTATCTAAATGTTTTCCCACAGATTTTAAGCTATTTGTCTACTGTATTGTTCTATATCTATCTGTCTTATATTTTCTTTATCTGTCTATCTTTCTCCATTGCCACTATAATTCTATCTCTATAATCACTATTTATTTACCTATCAATCGGGTCTATAAACTAACAATATCAAAATTCCATTCATTACCCATATTGCCAAGCCGGACTATTCTACATCTTGAGTGAAGCTGAAACAAGTGGGGTCGGTGGCTAGGTGGTTAGACTGCCAGACAGGGGATCATGAGGACCCTTGGTGCGAATCCTAGCCAAGCTAGACCTGGTGTTGTGTTCCTTTGGCAAAGACACTTAACACGTGTTTTCCTCATTCAAGCCAGGTACAAATGGGTACAATCATTGCTTTTGGGAGCAAAATCTTAAGTGTCCCAGATTATCATTCCCTGTCAGGAGGTAAGAATTAGCACCTGTTCCGCTTTACGCTATTGAAACTGGGATAAGGTATTTTGTGGGTGAGGATAACGGCCTTGAAGGAAAGCTGGAACATGTACATGGATTAGAGGATTAAGGTGCAACGGTTTTTACTTACTCCGAATGCATGTCATTGACAAGTGTCGATTCTGGATTCTCTGACAAGAATTTTTTCCAGGCAGACCATGAACTTAAGTAGCCAAAAACTTGGTTAACAGTCCAAACCTTTTCCATCACCAAACTGTCATCCCTATAAAGAATACATCGAACCATGAGTAGGGAATTGACTAGCAACAGACAAAAATACACAAGTACAGCTGTCAGAGAATAATGTATTTTAATACAAATAATTATATTCTTTATTCATTTTACATCTGTGCCTTCTTTGAATTCAAAGGCTAATCAAGAGAAGATAAAACTTTAACTATGGTAATAGTCTGTATATATCGTTCTTCCTTAGAGCTTTTTTTTCAGGATTCAATTCAACTTTATTTCTTTATAATCATAAGATTGCTATTTCTCCCGACTGGAAAGTGTTTATCTCGTTGCATCTAGTTAGAATGAATTCAAAAGAATACAGTGTCAAATTTGGTGAGGAAAAATCGCATTCAAGTAGAGAATGGGAAGACTGTTAAATGGAATTGTTAGAATACTTTATCTACAAATGTTGGTTTGTTTCATATATTCAGATACATGTCATTTATCTTAGCCTGTATGGTTTCTAACTGTCATTGGTGTAACATTTACCTTCTCCAACCTTGATATGGTAGTGTTACTGATGCATATTTTGTTTCAATCAATTTCCGTCCTTCATTCCAATATTTACCAAGCACATCATAGTAAATCTAGTGAACACCAAAACAAAATGGAAATATAATCAAGACAAAGACTTGCCTTCAGGTTTGGCTTTGAGGACCTCATGGCGCCTTGAGGCCAGTCTGACACTGACAGCCTCAAGGCAAGCAAATCAACGTGTGCACACTCACGACACAGGTCTAACTTCAAGGTAAAATGGCGTCTACTACTAGCCAAGTAGACGTAGCTGTGGCAAATTTAGGACTTTGTTGATAAACATTAAAGAAAAGAAAGAATCCTGGGAGATATGGGTGTACAATGGCTCTAACGTAGAAAGACATTGTCATAATAATCAGATAAATTTGCTTAGAGAGTCGGTGAAC
>JAXRKP010000529.1:22500-97500 GCA_037039925.1 Doris montereyensis
ACTTTTTAAAATTGTCAATGTTCTGAATTGTACTGCTACTGCTATTAGTTTTATTCTTTTCCTTTCTTTTTATTTGTTTGTATTTGTTTAAACATCCCTTTTCCCTGCAAAATTGTGTCTACATACTAAAGTGTAATAAGGCAGGTCATGGTTAATGAGAGTAGATCTAATACTAATAGATTAAACCTTTGCATATATATATATTACACAGTGGAACCTCTTAAATCGGGAAACCCGGCGTGTCGGGAAGAATTCCCAGGGAACGGAATTGTTTCTATGTATTTTACCTCTCTAAATGGAAAAGGTCGCTAATCAGGACAATTTTCGCTGGCTTGCATTGATTATCATCACCATTTCCCCCCATATTTATTTATTTATTCCAACACTCACTTTTCATCCCAATTTGGCTTCCGTGTTAGCAAAACATCAATTATTACACCTGCATTAGGTGCTACATGTGTTATACATTGCATGATGTGTATGACGTCAGCAGATACCAGTTCGTGATGACCGTAAGTCAAACAAACCGAACATCCATTAAGAAGGTGTGAGCATAAGGCGTTGTTCATCCACCTTTTATTGCCCGCCTCATCCATCAATCGCAAGGGTGGACACGAGAGGGTTATGTGTCTTATCTATCTACTGTCCAAGGAAAATCGATTGTGAGTGTGAGTGACATTTTCAGGTTTCGTTTTGATCAACTAGTCCTGTGGCTACTTGTTCGTTTAATTCTGCATTTCACCACTCACAGAAGTGCTTAGATACCTCAAACTTGCTGAGGGAAAACCAAAATTCCTAGGTCCCCGGCAAATCGGGAAGATTTTACAATCCACTGAGACTTTCTGATTACAGGTTCCACTGTATATATATAATAAAATAAAAGCATACACACACTAAATTAGAATGCATGCATTAGCAAAGTGGCTTTATGGATAAGAAATTGATAAAATGCACTAGGGATGGGATATGTTGAATATTATAAAAAGGCCATCATGTGGTATTATATTAATGGTTACATTGAATGTGGAATTCTGTATGCCGTCCCTAGTTAGCATGAAATTGCCTGTTTTCAGATATACTCATCACATAGTCTTAAAAGGCAAAGTTGTCGTTTGCTGCAAAAGAATTTCTGACTTTTAAAACAATTTTAAAAAAATAATTTTTTGTTCGTTACAACCTTGTCTATTGATGTATTCATCAGTTGCTCTCATCACAATAATAATGAAGTGTAGCCCTACTAAAAATTTACCATGTAAATCTGTGTCATGGTCCATGTATATTAAGATCTTTTTCCCCGTGTGAATGGCACTCACAGGTCTTGGAGGTAATACCTGCATTGCTGACGTAGGAGGGCCAGACTTTTTGAAACCTTTCCCCCAAAAAGACAAGGTAACGTAGAATACAAAAGAAATCTTTTTCTTTTTTAATCAGAGAAGATAGTAGAGTGGAGCTTAACTCCCCAAATGAGTTCATTACATCTGTATAAACTCTAGAGAATAATAAGCGGTATGTCTATTTGGAACAGGATATAGGCCTACTTGAGAACTTTAAACTCACTTGCCCTATCCATCCTCTTGTACGCCTGTGAATCATGAACTCTCACAGTAACAACAGCAGATCTACAAAGTAAAAACGTTGCTCAAGTGCAATGCTGCAGAAAACTCATCCTTGGCATCTCCCGTAGTGATCACATTAGCGATGAAGAAGTGGAGGGAAGATTGCTGCAATACACCAAGGAAAGACTTTGTAGGTCTGCTGATGGTTGTGAAGAAAAGGAAGTTAACTTAGTATGGCCATATTACAAGATCGAATGGCCTTTCCAAGTTTATCTTACAAGGCATCACGGTTGCGACAAGGAGAAGAGGAAGACAGAGAAAGAGATGTGAAGACAAGATCATGTCATTGACAGGGAAGGCCTTCACCCAGACCTTGGCTTGTGACCGCGAAAGGTGGAAGAAACTGGTGCGACAGTCCATTGTGCACCACCTCTACGACCCTGGAGGGTTATGGGATATGAAAGACATAAGAAATTAAGTGCAATTCAAAACATTGTGCATTTTGACACCGCTTTGTTTAGCAGGGTAGGAAAAGATTCATTGTTAATGTGACATACTAGACAATGACTATTGTTTGCTTGGCTCAGATGGATTAAATTGGCATCTTGCTATCTGGCACGAGGATGGAGTTAAGCTATCCAGCATCTATTTATTACATCTGAGAGGCGTGGCTACAAATGTGGTTGAATTGAAATGCCTTTGTATTCTATGAAGAATGACATCTGTCGTGACGACTTTGACAAGTTAGGTGTCTGTTAAAAATCATGTAATTAGCCTGTCCTGGCGTGTTGTGAAGGCCAGGTTTTGTAGGAAAATTATGGTTCTTGAGGTAGTGCTGGTAGGCGGAGTGTTCTTAGATCGGTATCATCACTGTGCTTCATATATTGAACTGTTTCATTCTGAATTTACCAGTCTCTGTTTTTGTATCAAACATTTTATTTACAATTTAAGTAGCTTTAAAATATAATACATTTGTTTATGTTTTCTTAATTATAACTCACTGAGGTGACACAAGGGTGCTTGTCTAAAATCACAAAACAAAACAATAATCTTCAGAGCTATTTACTTCGGCACATCTTGTGCATATGTTCAATTTGTAGTTGTTGTTAATCACATTCTTTTCAGAACTATGAATTTTCTAGTCTGTCTGATCTCGTGGAATGCCCAGGGATCATTCATGATCGGGGCAGGGGCTGGACCTCATCGTAAAGTTGGTGTTAACTAGAGTTGATCTGCAACGACGACTCGGACAGAATACAAACAATCAAACCAAGATTGCTAAAGTTGTTGAACAGGTAGGTCTAACAGCCTTTTTTTTGTATATACATATCTTAATATACACATATAATGTTATACATATTGTGTGCATGAAAACGCAAAATGCTTTCTCCATGTTTCCATGATTTCGCTGTCTTCTTTCATTATTTCTCCTTTGGCATTCTTAATTGTCGTATTGGGCATGCTTTGGTTTTTCTCATGCTCTTCATCGCCCCAGAACAGCTTTTGATTTCCTTGATAGCTTTCTTGAAATCTTTGTCCAAACTCTTCCCATTGTTTCTGTTTGCTGTTTAACTTCCTCTTTAGCGATAGTTCTTTTAATCACGTAATCTGTCTATCCTCTGGTCTCTTTGTTTACAAGTATTTCTTCCAGGCATCATTCTTTTCTTTGATCTTAGTCTTGCGTTCTCATTCCACCATGCTGTTCTTTCCCTATCTCCTTTAATTTGTTTCCTACCACAGACCTCTTCAGTACATCTGAGGAGTGTTTCTTTATGACATCTGCCACTTTTCTTCTATTGTGCTATCATTCAGATCCATCTGTCTTTCACTGATAAATCTTTTTATCCTAGATTGGTATAGTTTTACTACTGGTTTATTTAGTTCTCTATTTTTAGTTTAGCAGCTTTCTTCTCTTTTCCTTTTCTGTTTGTTTTTCTTTCAGTCAGTATTAATCTCATTTTGGCAATCACTAAGTGATGATCACTAAATATTTCTGCTCCTCTGTTTACTCTTGCATCAATGTACAGTAAAAAGGAGCTGCTAACTATTATGTAGTTCTATCATTGACTTTTCACATCTGTCTTCATTTACTCTTGTATATTTGTGGATATCTTTATGAGGAGAAAAGGTATTGGCTGATTTTAATGTTATTCTTCAGGCAAAAATCTATTAGTCTCTCCATTTGGAGAAGTTGTTGTCTCTCTTTCTTTACCTATTACTCCTCCTATCGTTTCTACATTGTTTCCTACTTTGGCATTTTAAATCTCCTTAAAGCATTAGTTCCTGTTTGGGTTTAGGATTCTCTACAGCTATTTGTAAATCGTTTTCGAAGATATCTTTTCTTCTTTAGTTACGTCTTCGTTTGGTCCATTAGCTATTAATAATTTAATTTCTCGTCCTTTTTGTTTAATATTTACCTCTAATAGCTGTGGGCCTTTAATAAATTTCCAATTTTCTAGTAACTTTTCATGTCTTTTATGCACTAGGAGGCCTGCTCCTGCTCTAGCTCTATCTTTGACATCTACTCCTGAGAAGATTAAAATTGGATTCCATCCTACATTTTCTATTCCTTGTCCTTTTTCTTTGTTTCTGTAATGGCCAAAATATCTACTTTGAAATTTTCCATTTCTTCAACTAATTCTAACCCTTTTCCCTTTTGTTTGCCGTAACATGCCATGTTCCAAAATCACAGTCCGTATTCGTTTTCAAGTTCGTCTTCGAAAAGATCAAGCTAGTTATGTTATATTTATTTTTTCTCTGAATCTGTTTGGTTTTGATAAGCAGGGGATTAGCCTACTGTACCCTAGTTAGATGGTGGGGCTGCCACCTTGAGGCCCCCTACCAGGCCTTGTTATTTTCTGTCAGTGTTTACTCCTTAGCCCTTTAGTCATTCAAGACCAGCCTGCAAGGCAGCATGTTGATATTTTCTGTCAGGTTACTCCCTTAGCCTTTGGTCAGTCAAGACCAGCCTGCAATGCAGCAGGTTGTTTTATATCAGGTTTAACTCCTTAGCCTTTGGTCAGCCAAGACCTGCCTGCAAGGCAGCAGGAGATCGTGTAGGGCGGGATCATCTACTCTCCGTACAGGAGCCTACCTGTCCACTGCCTGTGAATTTGAATCTTATGATTTTATAATCATTGTTGCTATATTGTAGTCATTACAGGCTACCTATAGTTAAATAGTTTTTTTAAATGTACATTTATATTCATTTAGTCATTCATTCTTTCACTTCAAAAATTATGGTTGCTTTTTTTTAAATAAAGGGAATGCTCAACTCAAAGAAGAATAACTTGAAATTTTTTTTTTTTTTTTTTTCAGGATGGATCATATGTTTTGGAGGATGAATTGTCTGGGGGAGTTTTCTCTTTTAGGCAATTTCTTCCTATCTCAAAAAAGGAAAACCAGGACAGGTGAGGCTAATGCAGGGCTCACTCATACAGAAACAGTGACAGAAGTAGCACAAGAGTAAGCAGAATTGGGATTCATCCACAGATTTCCACAGAGTAGAGTTAAAGCCCCCTGGAAGAATAAAACACTATGAGCCATGGATTGTATGCTTGAAATAAAATGGGAAAAAGAGAAGAAAAACAAAGAAATAGGAAAATGATGTTGAACCTGAAGATATCTAGGTATAGGCTCTTATTATTATTATTATTATTATTATTATTATTATTATTATTATTATTATTATTATTATTATTATTGTTATTAATTTGTTATTATTATTGTTATTATTATTGTTATTAATTTTGTTATTATTATTATTATTATTATTATTATTATTATTACTGTTTCTTAACTCACATGTCAGAGAAACGGGCCTCTGCCAATTCCAGCCCTGAGCAAGACATAGTAGAAACACCTGTAGCTCAAGTTGTTGCAGCTTAGGAAAGTTGTCATACTTATAGATCTAGTCATGGTCAATGGAAGCAATAGTTGTGCTTTGCTGTCTCAATGAGTGAATTTAAGTAAAAATTCTTTTGAGCCCATTAAAATCCAGAGTTACTCTGAATTTAGATAAAATGAAGTGAGTGGAACAGGATGACAATCCATGACCTCCTCGATAGGACGCTAGCAGCCAGATGTGGATT
This sequence comes from Doris montereyensis, assembly GCA_037039925.1. Lineage (NCBI taxonomy): Eukaryota > Metazoa > Mollusca > Gastropoda > Nudibranchia > Dorididae > Doris > Doris montereyensis. Next base: position 28,148 of record JAXRKP010000529.1, read on the forward strand.
TAATCTCCCCCCCCTCCCTACAGCTGATACTGGTATCCATTTCCACCTGGGTCATGTGAGAAATGCATGTTAAGAAACGCAATGTTGGACCTAAAACAGAGCTGTCAAGTTTTCCTCTTTGGAAGAACCTCACTTGTACATCCAGCCCTCCCACACTTCATTTGTCCTTTTGTCCCTCCCAAACGTCATTTGTCTCTCTATCTTGCTTATTGGTAGCCCATTCTGCCTTGCTTCGTTATTTTTTGTTAAGAAACACTTTATTGATAGTTCCAGTATTTGGATTGGCTAGTAATGCTAGTATCAATATCATGATATGTGTAATTTCTTCAATCCTGAGTCAAAAAAAAATATTCTCCTGAAACGTTTACCTTTCATTTTCGAATAGCAATAACCAAATGTGAAATTTGTGGTAGCCTATTTCTTAAATTTTCTTTTTTCTTATGCTGCATTGATGGTGCATAAAGATTCTTGTTAGGCGTCTGAGTGAAAGAAGACTACAGATTTCCTCATTTGTCCCCACTCTATCTCCATGTCTGTCCCTCTTCTCTCACTTCTCAACTTAGCAGCTCTGCTAGAGCAACAGGATTTGATCAGAACCTCATGATCTCAAGTCTAGAGGCCTAGCTTCTGGGTTATAATGTATCACAACCTCAAACAATACTTTAATCGTCCAGTATTTGTCATTAATTATTTTTTTTCTTTCTTTCTTCAAAGCATACAATATATATACATAATATTGATATATATATAAAGTAACACTTCTGTTTTGATAAAATCTCTAAAGGTTCTTGAAATAAAGGCAGAAAATCGTAGTGGGCCCCTGGATTTTGTGGATTGTGTACACAAGACCCCGGTTGCCCATTATGGCGACAAGGCTGTGGGTGTAGGAGGCACATTTTGTTGAAGACTGGTGAAGCCAACATTCACGTCATGGGTGATGGAGGCTATCTGTCTGTCTGTCTATCTATCTATCTATCTATCTATCTATCTATCTATCTATATGTCTGTCTATCTATCTATTTATCTATCTGTCTGTTTATCTATCTGTCTGTCTATCTATTTATCTATCTATCTTAAATATCTATACTGTTTAATAAAAAGACTTGTGCTCTTTTTAACAGCTCCTGTAAAAACTTTAGCCAAGCCTACAAACTTTATTGAGAAACAGATGTTGCTGAAATTTTGCACAACAATAGATATCAATGTGGAATAGGGCCTTTTGCCGTAAAACCATGCTTTATTTTTTTAATTTTTAGCAAGAAATTCTTTTAAAATCACTGAAAATCTATGGTTGCTCAAAATCTACACAATTCTAGAATCTAGATCTATCTTTTTTTAAATAGTATGATATAATAATATCTAGATTCCTTAATCAATATCCTAGTCGCAGTTATTTTTAGGTCTAGATCTAAGTTTAGAAACTAGGTGTAGATCTAGAGCTACACAGAAATCTTGATACAGATCTAGCTCTACCTAAATATCTAATTCATGTGAGTATCACTATTAGATCTAGAATCCACCAATAAAGCATCCTTTTTACCAGATTGACGATTTAGGGTATTCTTCTTTAAACAAGGTCAAAGCAGCTAGAGTCTTGATATCTTCAATCTAGATCTAGCTCTAGACCTATAATCTACACTTAAGTCACAGTTTTATTTTAACTTTTCGAGTAATTCAGGCTGAGAATCTACACACTAATGGGTTAAACAGGAAATTACATTATGTATTTTAATTGACAGGAAAAATTAAATTACAGTATATAATCGCAACAGGAACTCAAATTAAATAACACCATAATATAATCTAATTCGTACTCTCTCTCCCATTCACTCAGCTTTTTCAAACTCAAAGGCCTCTCCCTCTCGTAATGTTAAACAATTAATGGTGAACAATCTTTTGTAATTCTCTAGGGGCTCCCATTTCTGATTTGGAGACTCAAATCTCCTCTCACTACTTATCATTTTAGAAGAATTGCTAGTTCTACTTCTGTAACATGTCTTTCAAATCAGAATGAAGAAAAGTCCATCTTTTTTACGATGTAAAGCATTTAATTATGACTATGTTTTATCCTACTCATAGGATCAAACCTATATGTATTATTATGTTCTTTTGTACAGATCAACACTGTGGCCGCAAAGATACCTTCGCTTACAGCCTGTTTTCTACCCTTAGAGGAGGGAAAAGCACTATATAAATATCATTTATAAATTATTATTTATTGCTTTATATTACTTTAGCAAGACTCCTTGCTCAACACAAGGTCTGAAATGGGCTCCCATCATGTAACCTTTGGCTACGGATTTGTTTTCAGCCGTTAAAATCTATTATAGACCAATTTTGTCCTCAAATCTCTTCTTAACAGTGGGTGTTAGTTTTTCCACAAAGCCTAGATATTCATCATTACTATATGACTGATTATCATTTTAGCTGAAGATTTAAATGTGATGCATTTACACATTTTTGGACAGAAGACTGATTTAAATCCTCTGCAGACATGTCTAAGCTCAAACCATCTGCGATGATTTTCAAAATGTGGGTGATATTATGTCTATAGTGAGTGAGAGTTGAGGGGAGAAGACAAGTTCTTGAACATTAGGTTAGGGCTACCATAGTTATTTGCATTGTTACAACTCATGTTTCTCTCACTTTGTATCTTATGACAATACAAATACAAGGGTGATATGTGGTAGTCTATAGAAGACAGTTTGAAGAGGCAAGGTGTCTATAGAAGACCTTTCAGACCAAAAGGTCATAGAAGATCAATACCCTGTCTATAGAAGACAGTTGAGAGGTGGGTGATATGTGTGTGTGTCTAGAAGACATTGGAAGAGGTTTTTCCTATAGAAGACAGTAAATTCTATTGACACCTAGTCCCATCGGAGACAGACGATAAAAAGTTTAGGTCCCTTTGTACAGATCACAACACTCTCTGTGCACGTTAGATGGGTGATATGTGTGTGCCTCGGCTGTTTACAGGGCAGTCTGGCCAAAATTTGAAAAACTCCCTGTCTAAAAACCCAGAGATCTATAGAAGACACCTTAGTAGTGAGTGTGGGTAAGAGGTGGTGAAATCTGATCAAGGTATAGCGCAATATACAATACTTTCCTATGTTTTCTTTTTCCTTTATTTATTGCTTTTATAGCCAGACTTTAGCAAGACTCCCTTAGAAAACAGTTTGATGTATATGTGTTTAGAAGACAGTTTGGAAGAGGTGGGTGATAAATAGAAGACAAATGGCTCAAGTTTTATGAAATGGATGCTCCCCTTATACACATGTTGGAGAAATTGTCTCGGCAGATCCTCAGGTAGGGATTCTCTGCTATTGGATTGATATACCAAATTTTCTCTATTATTATTAATAAAGGATGTGTAAACTATTAAACTATCACATTTGAAATAAAGGTAAAAATTGATCTGTTGAACATAGGTTTGAATGTGTGTTGTGTAGTGCCAGTCCACAAAGCCTAGACCTGACTTTCATCTTTACTACATTACTATATGACAATGAAGTGACTAGACAACTCTTCTATAGAAGACAGATTGAAAGCTGACTAGACAACTCTATAAGTGGACAGAAGACAATTTGAAGAAGTGGGTGATATATGTGTCTACAGAAGACAGTTTGAAGAGGTGGAGGTGGGTGATATGTATGTGTGTCTATAGAAGACAGTTTGAAGAGGTGGGTGATATGTATGTGTCTATAGAAGACAGTTTGAAGAGGTGGGTGATATATATGTGTCAGAAGCAGGTGGTTGATATATATGTGTCTATAGAAGACAGTTTGAAGAGGTGGGTGATATATGTGTCTATAGAAGACAGTTTGAAGAGGTGGGTGATATATATGTGTCTATAGAAGGACAGTTTGAAGAGGTGGGTGATATATATGTGTCTATAGAAGACAGTTTGAAGAGGTGGTTGATATATGTGTCTATAGAAGACAGTTTGAAGAGGTGGGTGATATGTATGTGTCTATAGAAGACAGTTTGAAGAGGTGGTTGATATATATGTGTCTATAGAAGACAGTTTGAAGAGGTGGGTGATATGTGTGTGTCTATAGAAGACAGTTTGAAGAGGTGGGTGTATGTGTCTATAGAAGACAGTTTGAAGAGGTGGGTGATATGTGTGTGTCTATAGAAGACAGTTTGAAGAGGTGGGTGATATGTTTGAAGTATGTGTGTCTATAGAAGACAGTTTGAAGAGGTGGGTGATATGTGTATGTGTCTATGAGTTTATGGGTGATATGTATGTGTCTACAGAAGACAGTTTGAAAAGGTGGGTGATATGTGTTTGTCTATTGAAAGAGGAAGTGGCGATGGTGGCCGAGTGGTTAGCCTGCTTGACATGGAATCACTCAACCCAGGTGCAAATGGGGTACAAGCATTAGCTTGGGAGTAAAACCTGCGTCAGACTGGCGCCCTGTCTAGGAAGTTATTATAATCACCTGTCCTGCTTCATGCTACAAAAACTGGGATACGCTATCCAGCTCTATGGGCCACAATGCCCATGAAGGAACTTAATTTACTGTTAAGAGAGTCACTATTAAAACCATTGTGACCACCAAAGAGTACACTGGCAACTCACCCTAGCTATACATGTTTATAATATTTACTAAAAAACCCAATCACATTACAATAAAATCCACACACATTGAGCTTTACAGAAGTATTGACATTGATATATGCTGTGTAATAATATGTAACACAAATCTCAAAGATATTCATCCCTAGAGTCATTGTAGTCCCAAAAGAAAATAGTTTTTTTTGTTTGTTGATTTGCTTTATCTTTACCGTAAAAGGTCAAAGATTGCTGCCAAAAAAGGTCACATCACAAGACTCAAGGTCTCTTTTTGTAAATTGCAAAATTTCCACAGTGTCCTATTGTAATCCTAAATTTTCAGACCCCTTTCTTGAATGGTTATTTTAAAAGATTTTTTTAAATTATAATTTATTTGTATACCCTCAAGATTATATGGGTAAAAAATGCCTTGGGAGTGAGAAAGACAAGGCCAAAAAGAGGTTGGCACTACTGGCAGTGTAGGTATTAGGCATTGTATACTGTGTCTTGCTCCTGGGTTCAAATCCTGCCAATACTAAGTCTAACATCATGTTCCTTGAGACAGACACTTAATGCACGTTTTCTGACTCGACCCAAATGCGTACCAACTCCAGCTGGGAAGGAAAAATAAACCGTTGCTGGGTTTCAAATACTCTTCCTTTTACTTTTACATGTGTGGATATATTTGGTTTCCTTACTGCTACTTTTCTCTTTAACGCCATTACCATTCACAAACAATTTTTTCCCCAGAAACTTCATCTGCGTCAACAGCATTTCCATTGTTTCAGTAACCATGGGCAAGGAGGGCATTACCATTATGATACCACCCTCCTGCTGAGGCATCCTATCTGGCATACTTCAATTTAGCGGAGACTCTCTGCAGAGTCGATTTGCCAAAAGACGGCAAATTTCTTTTTTGATATGTTTCATTCAAAATTTTGGAATGCTTTATGAGATACTCAAGAATTGTTATTAAGGAAAGACAGACAACAACAAAAGATGATTTCTTATGTTGAAACTTACACTGCATGCTGAGAAATATTCAGTTGACAATAACAGGGTCTGTATACCATGCACTTTTGCACTAGTAATGTATTTCACTCTTCTCATTGGTGGAAATTCATAAGTCCTGTTTATCCAACATTGAAAATGTCAGATTTCAAAGTTGCCTTGTATGTGACTTATTAAATGGATGTTAATTTGATTGTTATGAAGCTTTTTCATATAATAAATAGTGGTTATTGAAAGGCCATATTCTTTAAATTTGTTTCCCTTTAAATCTGCCTGAACGATCATGTTTCTTTGAAATTTACTCTGTCCATCATTGCGGTGATCTCAGCACCTGAACGATCAAGGCTTGTGATTAATGTGATTTAAATTTGTTGCTGCTTGTTTGTATTGTAATCACATTGTTGATCAAGGGTAAATAGAAATGAGCCATATATATATAAAGTGATAAATGTAAACTCTCAATGTGTGATATAAAGCCCTGAGCTTACATGTAATTCTTAATATCGACGGTGAAAGTCGCAAACTGTGTAAGTCCAATTTTGGATGTTTTGAGGAAATCAAAGAAAATGTTGCTGCGCATTTTAATCTATTTTCACAGACAGACAGGGTGTGCAGGTGTCAAAAATCCTACACGCACACAATGAATACAACTTTAATAAAGGAAGGTAATTTTTGAGTTAAGAAAATAAGATTTTATAAGCTAGATAAAAAGATATAGCTTAAAATTTGTTCTAAAAATTAACATCAACTCCGTTGGAGGTCGTTCCACACAAGGGGTCCATGGACCCCTAATATGGCTAATGAATGAATTGGATGTCAATGTCAATAGCAAGCGAATGAAGACCGTGGGTTCAGCTTGTGCCGTCATGAATTTTCCCCTGTTTACTCTACTGAGTTTGTAGGCTGTATCATCTGCATTATGTATTTCGTGTTTAAATTTTACTTGAAATTATTTTGGAGTTACAAATTTGTCGGCTCAGAATTATTACATTATCCTAACTACACATAATCTCGTTTTGAGGACAAAAAAGACTCTAAAGTTTTCAGCTGTAAAACAGTATTGGACGATTCCACCTCCTTTTGAAATCAAATGAATAATGAATTCTGAAAATTTGGAATCAAATAAATACCAATGCCAAAGCCTTTGGAATCATTAAAATCGATTACAGATTCTCTATGATTGACTGGTGAACCGAAAGAACGTGGACTTCAGTGAATCCCATTGTTTTTTTTCCTCCTCTTTCCTTTTAGTATTTAATGGGGTTTTTTAGTTTAAAAAAAAAAAGTTAATTAAAATGTTTTAGGAAAATACAGTAAGGTGGCAGAAATTCTCAATTCTCAATAAAATAATCATTAAAAGTAATAAATGACCCAACTTTGATTCTGGCCACTTGAAATCGAATGCATACCGGATGCATTCTACTAATCATGGAATTGTGAGAATTGATTCCATTTTCTCTGAATGAAATCGTAAGAATCGATTCCAGAATCAAATACTTGCCCAACACTGCTGGAAAGAGAATCTGAAGTTATGACAAAATGTATTGCAAGTGAAATTTGTGACAAACGTAGACCAATTTTGTCAGACAGGACAATTTATGACTGTGAATCTGGTGACGATCATAAGTCCAAAATCATCAAGCGTGTAGTTGGGAGTAGGAGAATATAATTCTGAGCTAACAAATTGTTTTTGAAATCAGTGGGCAAATGGTGGATGATACTACATGTACTAGTACTAGTAGGAAGTCCTACTTCTTCCTTTTCACTCATTCACAACCCATTTGTCTTGTGTCTTTCTGTTTCCTCTGAATTCACCATGAGATCGTGGCACATGGTTGCTTGGGGAAATTTCAATTAAACTTCAACAAATTTATTTACAGCACATGAAATCCACTTCACAATCACAAAGGTACATATGTATTCCACTATTGTTTTAGCCTAGGGGAGTAAGGTCATGTGCTGGAGAGAGTTCAAATTTCAATGAAATAATTACAATGCAATCCTGTCTTATCACATTTCTATTGCCTTTTCTATACTTATTATTATTGTTATTTTCCTTTGGTAGAATCTCCCAATGTGGCATTGGTGGCCGAGCGGTAAGGCTGCTGGACTGGGGATCACGAGGTCCCAAGTCCGAATCCTAGCAAAGCTAGGTCCAATGTTGTATTCCTTGGAAAAGACACTTAACACGCATTTTCCTACTATACCCAGGTGCAAATGGGTACAAGCACTAGTTTGGGAGTAAAATCCTGCATCAGATTAGCGCCCTGGCCAGGAGGTGATTATTGTCACCTGTTCCGCTTCAAGCTATTGAAACTAGGATATGCTCCAGCTCTATGTGCTATAACAGCCTTGAAGGAACTTTAGAATCCCCCAATGGCTACTTCCATAATTAATGGAGGAGAGGATACAACGCTTTGTGCCTACTTTATATCTTTATATGTGTTTGATTCCGCCTCAACTATAAGTGTTGACCGTATATATATATATGATAAGTATTTAATACCAAACACTGGTAGGTACCAATAAAAGTGATATTTTCGGTGACATGGTTTATCAATGCTCAAATAAAATGACTACGACCTATTTATTTGATTGCTTTTGGCCTTTACATGAATCTTGTTTCTTACATAGTGCATACTTGTTAGTGGTGTTTTCGTGTCTGTCAAATTTGTTCTCCCATTCAATTACAAAATAATTAATTTTCAAAAGGTTGTCCTAAATTTGACCCACAATGTCAATATTTAATTTAGAGTTTCTTATTTTCCTTCATCAATGACACATTCAGCAAAAAGATCAATGATTAAATTATAAAAACATATACAGTGGAACTCAGAAGTATCAAGATCGCCGAGACTGGCCACAAAATCTTGCTAAATCTGAGTTCCGCTATTTTCAAGCTGTCTTGAAATAGTAATGTACATACACGTGTATATACAACTCATGTCAATGAAGAAGACAGACAATTTATTGGTTACTTTCCTTGACAGAAGTCACAACAACTACAAGAACTAAGAGGATATAACAGTCACAACAACTACAAGAACTAAGAGGATATAACAGTCACAACAACTACAAGAAGTAAGAAGATATAACAGTCACAACAATATAACAGTCACAACAACTACAAGAACTAAGAAGATATAACAGTCACAACAACTACAAGAACTAAGAGGATATAACAGTCACAACAACTACAAGAACTAAGAGCATATATAACAGTCACAACAACTAAAAGAACTAAGAGGATATAACAGTCTCAACAAGTAAGAGGAATAACAGTCACAACAACTACAAGAAGTAAGAGGATATAACAGTCACAACAACTACAAGAAGTAAGAGGATATAACAGTCACAACAACTACAAGAACTAAGAGGATATAACAACCACAAGAAACTCACAACAACTACAAGTAAGAGGATATAACAGTCACAACAACTACAAGAAGTAAGAGGATATATAATAGCGACAACAATTAAAAGAAGTAATAGGATATATAACAGTCACAACAACTACAAGAAGTAAGAGGATATATAACAGTCACAATAACTACTAGAAGTAATAGGATATATAACAGTCACAATAACTACTAGAAGTAAGAGGACACATTGAAATAACAAAGAGATTCAAATCATAACTTTTATTTTTGCATAAAAACAAAATAAACGTATTTCAAGAAAATTTCTTGGAAACACCGATGAAAAACCAACAAGCAACCAACAGCTATTGACAATTCACTACATCCAGCCATAAATTGACAATCAAACATCCCCAAGCATTCATAAAAAAAAAGTATAAAAATGCACTCCCCCTCCCTTTTCCCCTGGGAAAAAAATGAATGAAAAAGTCAATCAAACAAAAAGGGATTATCTTTCCTGATAGTCGTCCTTCCACACTTTGGGTTCCGCGTAACGATTATGGCCTTCGTAATCAATACCTGGCCGGTTCCCTGGTTCAGTCATTTGAGGCTCATTCAATGAAATGTTGAACTCTTTAAAAGGTTGTAGGAAGGCTTTGATCTGTACAAAAAAAAAAAAGGAACATTAGTAGATTCAACCAATGATGGTAAGTTAAGACGTCTCATCAAAAATTTGATTTATCTCCATTTCGCCATGCATATATTGTATTGTCACGGCCATCCCACAATGGCCTACATCAAAAATAAAAAAAAAAAGGAGTTATGATGCTAACCATAATCACCCCTATACACATAACATATTATATAACAGACATTAATTATTATGTATTTATAAGTGATGAAATCCTGCTCTTTGGACCAAAACACACTTTTGCGTAAGATAGTTTTGACGTAAGCAAAATCACCTCTCTCAGCAAGATGCTGACAACGATAGAGATAGACAGACAGATAGATAAATTGATAGGTACATAGATAGCTCGATAGATAAATAAGTAGATAGATGCATTGACATAAGAGATAGATATACATGTAGATTGATTGATAGATAGATAGATGGATAAACACACAGACAGATACCATGAACCTCTGACTATGTTTTCAAGTTTTAAATATATCAAAAGGAAACGTTTCGTGGGATAGAAAACCCTACTTTGTCAACACGCAAATCATTCAATAACATCAACGAATAAAAGAAAGAAACAATTTGCTGCTTGATGAATTTAGTGCAATTTGTAACAACTATAATATAGGAAACATGATTTGAATCAGCCCAGAAATCTCCTTTCAAATGCTAGGTAGCTGTAACCACATTCCATGTGGCACCAATATTATGTTGATGGGCCTGGGATCACGAGGACACTAGTCTATTGCAGTGTTGCAGGTTTTTATTATCAAGATGTTTTAAAACCCTTTACAAAAACAAAGAAGAATACCCAAGCCCTACGCAGTTATAAGAAATCACAGGAATGGAAAAAGATGAATAATAATACATTAAAAAATCATAATTGTGGGCAATATACTACCGTTTTGGTTTTTGTTGACAATTCTTGTTTACCTATAAATGCCTTTCCTAAATGGTTATATTGTCAATGCCTTTTGGATTCTTTGGTCTCTTAGTTTTCCATCTCAGTCAATCATTACTCGTAGGTAATTGTAGCTTTGAACTTGTTCTTACCTCCCTTCCCATTTTAATTACTAGTAGTAGTATTGTTTTCATTTTCTTTACATTTACATTCATTTTTCTTTTATTTAGTTCATTATTCATGTTGATATTATACTGAAGGTCAATTTATGAGTTTCCAAACAGAACTAAATCATCAGCAAATGAAAGCATTGATTGATACATTTACTGGTTTGAGTTTACACATACCTACATTTATTTTCTTTATTTTTTGTGGTTGCCTTTACAACTGAATCAATAAATGTGATAAACAAAAGAGGACTACAGCCCTGATAAAGCTACATCAAATTCTTCAGAGATACTTTTTCGGTCGGGTTAAACCGTAACGAGTTAGTATTACTGTTAAATTTAAATTATATAATCAAGTATTACTCGCCATCATGACATCCCATTGATTTAACACAGTCAAGTCAGCAATGACTGATCATCTTGTCACCATTGTGGTGATGATGCTGTGAAAGTGTGAAAGCTAGATCTAGATCTACATCATGTGCTTTGACCCAGGTCTGTGCTAGGTAACAACGCAGATAATTTAATATATTGCAACACGTCCCATCATCGCAATGGTCAATTTATGCCTTTGTTCCATCTCAAACAGCGGCACCTATCTCTTCCACTTTCATGCATCCAGAGATTTTTCTTCTTAGAGTTAGAGTGATTTACTTGTGTATGTGAGTGTGTGAGATAGGATTGAGATTGTTTGTTTGTAGGGATATTATACTTCCACTCTTTTGTCTTCTCTCGAAAAAACGTTCTTCATGCTCAGAGAGTAAAGAAAAACAGTGAGACAAGGGATATGTCGAAAGTGAAAGAAATGACATTGAATGATATTAAAGTCCCATGGGAACAAAGACTAGACAAATACAAGGAACAGATAGAAACAAACCCTGGTCAATATGGGGATCAAACTCGCGACCTCTGCGTCAGCACCCATCACCTCGCCATGAAAAGAAAGCGATGGATGCTGACGCAGAAGTCATGGATTTGATCCCCATGGTGACCAGGTTTATTTTTAGTCTATTCCCTGTATTTGTCTCGTCTTTGTTCCCATTGAGTTTTAATATTATTCAATGTCATTTCTTTCCCTAATGTTCAGAGAGCCTTGAACGTACTTTGTCAGAAGTTATCTCAGATTCTTCATCATCAAAAAACACCTCAGTGATGCCACTCTCTAGGCAGCGCTGTGCCAAAACACGGCCAATATTCTCTGATGCAGACACATCACAGCAACTGAAATAAAGAAAAAGAATGGTTTGTTAAAGTCAAATCTTACATGCAAAATCATAGACATCATACTGGTATAAACATCTTCCAAATATCTTCCTCAACCCATAGTGGGTACAAATTCTCACTTCTTAAGTTAAGTTCTGGGACAGAATTCTTTCTATGATAATTATGTCTCAAATTTTATATGGAACGCTGTAACTTAAAATCCTAACTTAAAAATGGTCATTGTCTCACTTTGGATGACATAGAGACAAGACGCCTAATGTGAAGTGTTAGGCCGTTGTAACTTGGAAAATGCTATATTGCATAACTTATCAGCTTTTAAATTTAAACATAGACATGTGACACTTTGGATGACATATGTGCTATATTGCATAGACATGTGACACTTTGGATGACATATGTAGCTATATTGCATAGACATGTGACACATAATATGCTCATGTGACACTTTGGATGATGACTATATTGCATAGACATGTGCCATTTTGGATGACATGTGTAGCTATATTGCATAGACGTGTGCCACTTTGGATGACATGTGTAGTAGCTATATTGCATAGACGTGTGCCACTTTGGATGACATGTGTAGTAGTGCATAGACGTGTGCCACTTTGGATGATGTAGCTATATGTAGCTAGCTATGCATAGATGTGTCACTTTGGATGACATATGTAGTAACATATATGCATGACACTTTGGATGAGTAGCTATACATATGTGTCACTTTGGATGACATATGTAGTAGCTATACTGCATATTACTTTGGATGACATGTGTAGTAGCTATATTGCATGTGTCACTTTGATGATAGTAGCTATACTGCATAGACGTGTGTCACTTTGGATGACATGTGTAGTAGCTATACTGCATAGACGTGTGCACTTTGGATGACATGTGTTAGCTATATTGCATGACGTGTGCCACTTTGGATGACATGTGTAGTAGCTATATTGCACTTTGATGACATGTGTAGTAGCTATATTGTGACGTGTGACACTTTGGATGACATGTGTAGTAGCTATATTGCATAGACGTGTGCCACTTTGGATGACATGTGTAGTATTGTGACACTTTGGATGACATGTAGTAGCTATATTGCATAGACATGTGACACTTTGGATGACATGTGTAGTAGCTATATTGCACTTTGGATGACATGTGTAGTAGTGTGTAGCTATATTGCATAGACGTGTGCCACTTTGGATGACATGTGTAGTAGCTATATTGCATAGACGTGTGACACTTTGGATGACATAGTAGCTATATTGCATAGACGTGTGTCACTTTGGATGACATACTGCATAGACGTGTGTCACTTTGGATGACATGTAGTAGCTATATTGCATAGACGTGTGTCACTTTGGATGACATAGTAGCATACTTTGGATGACATGTGTAGACGTGTGTCACTTTGGATGACATGTGTAGTAGCTATATGTGCACTTTGGATGACATGTGTAGTAGCTATACTGCATGTGGATGCCACTTTGGATGACATGTGCATAGACATGTACTTTGATGACATGTGTAGCTATACTGCATAGACATGTGACACTTTGGATGACATGTGTAGTAGCTATATTGCATGTGACACTTTGATGACATGTGTAGCGTGTGCCACTTTGGATGACATGTGTAGTAGCTATATTGCATAGACGTGTGCCACTTTGGATGACATGTGTAGTAGCTATATTGCGTGTGACATGTGTAGTAGCTATATTGCATAGACAAGTGACACTTTGGATGACATAGTAGCTATAGTAGCTATAGTTATATTGCATAGACGTGTGCCACTTTGGATGACATGTGTAGTAGCTATACTGTGTGTGACACTTTGGATGACATGTGTGTAGTAGCACTTTGGATGACATGTGTATGCATAGACGTGTGCCACTTTGGATGACATAGTAGCTATATTGCATAGACGTGTGTCACTTTGGATGACATGTGTAGTAGCTATATTGCATAGACGTGTGTCACTTTGGATGACATGTGTAGTAGCTATATTGCATAGACGTGTGTCACTTTGGATGACATGTGTAGTAGCTATATTGCATAGACGTGTGTCACTTTGGATGACATGTGTAGTACACTTTGGATGACATGTAGTAGCTATATTGCATAGACGTGTGTCACTTTGGATGACATGTGTAGTAGCTATATTGCATAGACGTGTGTCACTTTGGATGACTATATTGCATAGACGTGTGTCACTTTGGATGACATGTAGCTATATTGCAAGAGCAGGTAAGTCTATCACATCAGAGCACGTGTGATTAACAAGGATGAACGGCTGGCCAGGTGTTGGATTAAGATGGGATTGAAGGTGGTCACCTGACCGGACCAATGACAAGTATGGCAGACACACAGCATATGGCATATGAATGTATTGTTCTGTTTGTTTAATGTATCAAATGTGATTTTTGAAACACATCAAGGGTAAATGGATGTGTGACCTTCAATAATAATCCTGGCAATCACAAGGGTGGACACGCGAGAGATGATTAAACGATCCACCTTGCGTTATTGACCACACATCTTATATATATCTATCGTCCAATGAAGCTTGCCTGTGAATGACACGACTGATGAATGCAAAGTTAATTTGTTGTTATCAACTGGTCCTGCGGCTACAATAAACTGTTTCTTTAATTCTGTATTTTACCACTTACAGAAGGGCTTAAGCACTTAAAACTGTTGAGGAAAAACCAAAATCACCAGGTCCCCGGGCAGTCGGGAAACCTGGCTAATCGGGACAATTTTACAATCCATAGAGTTCCAGATTAGAGTGGTTCCACTGTAACTACCTGTAAAGTTGATGACGTATGGCCCACTCTTTAGTAGATGCTGTTAAAACAATATCCCCTGTCCAGTGCTCAAGTCGCCCTTCTGTGTTGCGAATCGATGGATCAAAAATCAGTCTGAAATCAATTAAAATTGCAGATAAATCTTGGAATTCGATAAACATGATTTTTGTATGCATATTTAAAAAAAAACTTTTATCACTATCAATACAGGTGTGAGAGAGTTTTAGTTGCTCCTACTACGTTGCTACAGAAAACTCTTCCACTATTAAAGGGGACTCGGTAGTCCAGAGGCAAGGTGTCGGTCTCTCAACCAAAAGGTAGTGGGTTCGAGGCCCGCCAAAGGTTGAAAAAGTTTCTAGAGTTTTTTCAAGTAAAATCTACCCCCCTCCCCCCTCTGGTCCAGGTAGGAGGATCGACACTGAGTCCCACCGGAGACAAATGATAAAAAAGGAGGTCCCGTGTACAGATCACACCACTCTCACTCTGTGCCTGTTAAAAATCCCTTGGCTGTTTACAGTTTACAGGGCAGTCAGGGCCAAATTAAACATCCTACCAAAAACCCGCAGTTTTGGATGTGGGTAGATAAACCCCCCCCAAAAAAAAAAAAACACCATTAAATCTTTTTTTATCTCCTTATTTTTAACAGTATTATTATTATAATAAAAAGATGCAGTAAAGTTTAGAAATTCAGTGTGTATTACTGAGCAAAATTAACCACAACTGCATCGACTGCCTTCCATCATCCCATTTCAAGGTAGTCAAATTCTGTCCATTTACAACCTTTTCCTGTGTTTCAATCTATCTGTTTTTACAACGCTCGTGTTTGTGAAATATTGGGCGCCTTGGAGACTCCAAGGTAACTAAAAGGGCTCACCTGATCGCCAAAGGTGGATTAAGCCGCAAGGACCCACAACTAGCTCCAAAGCCAGCTGAGGTAATTAATAAGTGATTTTGTCGCCGTTCCAAGGGTTCTCTCGAACTCAAATGACCTCAACATTTTGGAATTCAAAATTTGGTAAACCATTGTTAAATTTAAAATCATGTGCTTTGATATGATAGTTATGTCCAAGAATTAAGAAAGTCAGTAATGAAGAAGGATAAGAAAATAAGGGACACTAAAGTTTAGTAAAACACCAAAACTTACATAATTGTATCATAATAAAATGAACTTTTTGAGTGCCAATCGATGCACTATCGGTTGTTCTATGACAAATGTGAATGTTTATCATCCAATTTTGGCTTTGTAGACTAATACTGCTAAAATTGTGAGGAAATGCGTTGGCAAATGCAAGTGGCACTCAATGCTGAGCAAAGTTACATGCCTTTGAAGTGCATCACTTTTGTGGGGGACAGAATTAATCTGGCATGGAGCATTATCCTTCTTTGGCACTCAAGGAATTAAAGTTTGAAGTGACATAAATATGCAACTGACTTGTGATAATAGTCTCTTCGTGGAGCTTGTAATTTCCATCCCAGTCTTTTGCGTGCAAGGCCTAATTTCTCTAAATTGCTGAAAATAAAATTTCAAAAAGAAGAGTTGACAAATGATGGTCTTTCAATTACAAAACATAAAGTAAATTGTACATGGCTCTGAAAAGGTGTATTCAAGTCACACACATTGCCTTCTCTAAAGTTATATAACAATACTCCTACTATGGTTAAAATGAGAAACATTTTACTCACCATAACATTGATCATTTATGTGTCAGTAAATAAACTTCTAAAAACATCCATTACCTCTTATTTGACATGGGGTCATGTTACATTTTGTAATAAATATCAACATGATAATCTAACTTGGTTTTACAAAATTATATGAGAAATAGATTGTTTTGTTACATTCTGATATCCTGCAATCACAAACCGACTGACAGAGATAAGTTCTTATGATCTACTTGATTTTTTAAATCTTAACTCATTCCCTACCAGGCATTGTGGTTTCAAACGATTGAGAAATGCTGGGCATTTCAGGTACAAAATTTAAAAAAAAATCATTGTCACTTTATAAGTTGAGGTAGATACATAATTCATTCTCTTCAGACAAAAAAAGAAAAGAAAAAGATATTCCAGATGAGGTTGGTACTTTCTGCACGTAAAGATTCATCTATTCTTTAAATAAAATAGGGAAAACAAATTAAAAATAAGCAAAAAAAAATTAAAACTTTTTTCAGGGGAATATCTTCCATAAACTTTTTTGGTAGTAGATTATATCTAATTATTGGCTCCGGTTTAGATGATCTAGTAACACATTAAGATTAGGATCTGATGAATCAGAAAGAGATTGACTTGGTATATAATCTGAAGCTAATTCTTTCGTTTTCAGGGTGAAATTATTGATTATTAGAGATGTGTCTGTCTACTTTTGATTTGACTACATGTATGTGAGAAATTCCAATACTAAAAGGTGTCAGGAAGAATTAGAAAAAATAATAATAATAAAGTCCATACCAACGGGTGTCGAGTTTGGCAGCAAACGGCCAATTGACGGGACCCAATATGAGTTTAACAAATTGTGACAATGTACAGGTTTAATTATTTTCGTTCAGATCATTACAACTAGACAAAAAGCCCCCTTAAAAAAAAAATCCAAAGAAAAAAAAAGTCCCTTTTGAAATATCACACTTACTCACAGCAAGCTGCAAAATAAAATGTGAAGAGTTAAAAAAATGCATACTTTAATCAGCAATTAAACTGTATAAATACTGAGGTAAAAGTACATATATGTCAGACGAGATACATACCGCGGATTCCTGTTGTGATAGACAGGGTTAACAACATAATCAGCATTTGATGACAAATATCTACACTGATGAACTGGAAAGAAGTAAAAGTAAAAGTATACATGATAAATTCTATAATGCATGTCTACTTCAGAGAAATTATTAAATTAGTTTATGCTGCCCACGACAAAAATTTGATGGAAAAGATCAGAATACAAAAAGAAAAAAATGTAACCCTTAGGTTTTGCGCTACAAAAATGGCTTCTGTAACACTCATCTTCCCTACATCACTAGGATTACCCCATGCAAGGCCTTGCAGAAAGTGAGAACAAGAGGCAGAACCATGTGATAGTCAATGACAATGCCGATGCCATGCGTCTTGCGGTGACGAGAGGTTTGTGGGTTTTGCTTCCTTGGAAACTAATTTAAGGGAAGGAATACTATAGTTGTGCAGGAACAAGGGACATAACTGAGATCATAACCAGTTGAAAGAAAAAGAGTACACGTTTTTGAGAGGCTCCTTTCAGTCGCAGCAGTATTTCATATCAGTTTGAGACGGCAATCTGACATGTTTAGAGATCCAAGAGAATGGACAGTTTCTTTGAACATGAGCAGTTCAACAATAACTGACATTGTGACATAGAGATGTGGGACCAACCATTGAATTGAAAATGACTGACTTTCATCTGATTATTATATTCCTTCATGTGACACTCACAAGAGTTATCTAATTTGCGTAAGACTGCATAGATGCTGTATACTAATAGATTTACCGTTCATAAAATCTATCACAATCCTTATGGGCTGAACCCTCTCGCACCAACCACATCCAACCACCAAAATTTGGTTCACCTGCATCTCATCCCAACAGCTGTGTTGCTCGGCAATGTCTTACAGCAAAATTTTTCAATATTTAATTTGTAAATCACCTCTAAAGAACGCAAAAAGACAATGGCCAGTTTGGAATTTTTAGCCTCGACACGTTAATTGAGATTTAATAATTATTGATAATCATGTCTAAATTTTTTAAAGGTTCTATTCTCTCCCTTCGCCGCTCTACGGGTAGACCTATGTCACTGTCACGATATATGTGTTCCCAAGACAGTCGTCTCCCTGTCATTACTCCTGGATTAGCACCGCTTGGCCATAGGCAAGGCACAACAGTGGAAAATACATTGTGGCGGTGCTTAAGCGGGAGTAATATGCAATAGGGGAGACGACTGATTTGGGAAGACTACTTGGCAACGTGAAAGTGAGGCTTTCCTCATGAAAATGATAAAACTGGGAAACAGAACCAGTAAGGGGGGTCCATATATCCTTATTAAACAAGAATTGAGGTGGTCAGCTATTATGAAGAAAAAGAAGGCAGACACAGAGAGTAATGCATAATAGCGACATGGGAACACTGTTTCTATTAATGCAGGGAGGCAAGCCCCTCTGAACCCCCCACTCTTTTCCCAGGATAAACTATGAAAATCTAATAAGACTAAAGTATCTCTCATATTCGGAGTTAGGCTTAGAGGAGAGGGGACCACGGAACATAGAAGTAGGGTAGGCCAACACATCGCAGAGTGGCAAGAAAGTGATCACACTTCAACACCGCCAAATGTCCAACTCGGTCATGGAGAAGTAAGAGGAGAGGGTATCATGATAAGCTAGTCTGTACTCCTTAAGATCTGATATCTCGTTTGACCCAGAAATGGTTGGCCAGATAGGAATAACTCGCCAAATTTTTAATAATGGGAATGAAGTGAAAATAACGTGGTGGGGGTCTACGTCATCACGAAACCCAGTAAAAAAAAAAGGGGGCAGGGAAATACCTCCCTGATTATGCGAGAACCTACTTAAAAACAAAACAAAAACAAAAGTCCTAAGATAAAATAGATACATAACTACTCAATAAAATATTCACATCTGATAGTTAACACTATTTGGCGTAAGAATTAAACACCACTTTTTAAAAGTTATATTCATTTCTGAGTCAAACAGGACATCACTTCTTTAAGGCCAGCGCTATTTGTCATTTATGACGGATAGACTTTGCCACTATCCGCACTGGTACTTAATCTCAACGGTGAAAGGAGCTTGTCCCTCATTCGATTCACCATTATGATGGATGTATTTTGCCACCTATCTGTGATTAATGATAAATGATGGACCTGAGCATGATCCCAGTTAAATTAGGAACAGACTTTGTATTTTCGTAATGACTAGTGTATGAATTTAAACATCTAATATAAGGTAGATAATGATGATTCTATTCTGTTATGTGACATTTTTCACTTTTTCCCCCTGGATGTGACGAATTACAGATGAATATGGTGGATGAGAATGATTCACCATTAAATCTAGATGTATGTGACCTGTGTGATTTGATATACAGACCTCTCTGTCGTATATGTTGCATCTCTCTCTACTATCTTTCTTGGCCTTGTCTTTTCTCTCTCTCTGTCTTGTGTGTGTATCTATCTCCTATTTTTCTTGGTCTATTGTTTGTCGCTTTCACTAAGTCACGGGTGTGTAAAAGTGTCTCCCTCCCCTTTTATTAAGTCTTGTGTCACAGTTCAACATTAGGTCTAGATCTATGAGGCATACTGTCACTGTGTGATTTGATCTGAAGATATGTATGTGTGTGTGTCTCTCTGTGTGCATCTTGCACATGAATGTATGTCACTCTCCTTCTATCTTTCTTGGTCTTGTGTTTCTCTCCCTTCCTCTTTATTTGAGTCTTGTGAAATACTCGGATCTAGATTTAATCTTAGATCTAGAGCTAATATAAGGTTTCTTGTAAGAAAATTGTGGACCCTATGGCAAAGTTGACGGTCTATGTCACTGGTGACAATGAAATGATGCGCTTACTGTGAGAGCATACTCAAGTATGAAATTGGTACTCGATTCGTCATCCGTAATCAGCAATACATCCGATAGGGCCTACTAATGACGAATAGTATTTTTTCTCCCCCAGGTTTTCATTATGACGAAGTCACTTCGCTTCTTTAGGGGTGCCGGCTAGCCTACATTGTGGTCAGCCGGTGAGAGAGAGTGAGAGTGTGATCCCGCATGGTGGGTGTCTTTATTTTACAGTCAGTCAGGTCAACGATACATCACAAAAAGTATCGACGATCGTTTTAACTAAAATTTTCAAGTTTGATACTGCCTCAAGGTGCTAATGCTAAAAAAGTGCAATAATGCTAGACTTAAATATAGCAAGCAATGATGTCAATACTGCCCTAGATCTACTTAAGACTAAGAAGATCGATTATATCTCATAAAAGTAGGCTACCTCACCTGAACATGAAAATGAAGACAAATGTCTAATGACTCTCAGATGGGCACTTTGAATCATGGTTTCGAGTGGGCAACATAAATTTAAAAGGTTGCAGCCAGGTTTTGATAACCAAATTTAGATAGATCTAAATATTCTAGGTGCCGATGATGATTAAAACACTTAAATAGTGGCAACAACAGTTGAGCAGGCGAGATCGTGAAAAGCCGTGCACTGTGTCGATGCCAATGTTACTTCGACTTTTCCTCCTGTAACGACCCTGTAAACCCTGTATGTTGACGCATGGTAGCTCAGACAGTTTACTGGGTCGATCGTTGTTTTCGATTCTCAAAATGATGCGACTATGATATTAAATTTAATTCTTTTTCATGTTCTCTCTCCACTTCTCCACTGGTCTTGGTACTGATTATGCTCACTAACAGTGAAAGGAAAGAAGCCTATAAAAAAATCTATTTCTTAAAGGTGTAAAGACAAAAATTGTCGCTAACTCGATTAAATCTCACGAGTTGGTGCGAAAATACATTAGTGTTATTAATATTTTATTTTTTATTTTCCATTTCCCTGCATCTATTTTTCAGTTGTTCTGTAATACTCATCTCCTCTTTTCTTGATTTATTTACAATCTTTCTTTAATGTAATTGTTCTGTTCTTTATTCACACTGCCAGACTTTTTGTGTGACGATCGTCCCAGCTGTTTGGGTGGTGACCTAGACGTTTAGGTTGTGGCGGTCAATGGAAATCTTTTACATCGGAAGCAATATTTCTGGTCTCCCTTTGGGTTAGTTTACATGGTGGCAAGGCAACGACGCATATTTCAAGTGATTTGTGGCGGAGCTTTTGGAACGATCTTGATTTGGATTTTTAGGATCAATAATCATGAGTGGTGATAATTCTGAAGTCCAATTGAATAGTCAACAGTTTCGGCTAAGAACAGATAGCTTTGGTGATGGCACAAGCGAAGTCAGCGCATTCAGCTATCGGAGTCGCAACAGCCAGGTTACTTATGGAAGTGGAAGTCACAGATCTAAGAGAGCCGGGCCTTATTTGGAAGGGAATTTGAAGTTGTCTGATACCATGTACGTTGTATTATTTTCAATTTAAAGAAGTCTTATATATTGATATCAGATTCGTCCCATAACAGTGATGATTGCTACTTGTTCATAATTTGCCTAAGTTGTCCCACTGTTACATTGTATTACTAGTATCAGTATTATGAATGAATGTGTGTTACTGTGTAGTGTACTAGATTCTAGATCTAATAATATAATAGATATTACGTTTGATACGAAGTGGATGGCCATCATCATGTCATCTGCATAAAGGATAAAGCAGTGGATTCTGTACTGTTTGATTGAAAATATGGCACAGCAGTATAAATGTATCTTATTTATGGATGAACGAATAGTTTAATTATATGGTACATTCAAAGATCAAGGGAAAAAATTCAACTCTAGTAAGTTATGTTAGTGTAAGACATCTGCTGCAATCAACAGTTCTTAGGCATGAAATGTAACCCCATTAACTTCATTACAACCAATTTTGTTTCCTTACAAAATTTATTAGAATTGTTTAAAGTTTCCAGTTCTCTTGAAACCTATGAAAAAAAACAGTTTTACACAAAGAATAACACTGTTGTGTGTCATATTTTGTATGTGCTCAAGAAAGCCCCATATGCATTCATACCTGGATGAAGAGATAAAATCATGAAGATGACTTGCTTGTTTCAAGACTAGCTTGAACACTGTCTATTTTTGGTAATATATAAGCAGGATGGTACGATAGTCTTATACTCAACATTAATCATTATTAGAACAGAATATAGAATTCTAACTTCGTTTTTTAAGAAATACAGTTGCCCCACATATTGTCACATCTTGCTATTGACTTGCTGCATCATGGCTGACATTTTAACCCAAGAAGAGCGTCGACCCTTTAGGGCGTGTTACAGTTTGCTCAGGAAGTGCGCTGGCTCTATATTTAGGGTTGCCGTCATTGGCATGGGAAACGCACAAGCCCTATATTTAGGGCCAGACACCTAGGTTTCTTAAATGGATATTTCCACTTTCCTTAAATGGTTTATGACATAGTTTGACCTTTGAGTTCATAGTTAAACAACGGCCATTGGGATTACAATTTAATTTAAACTCGTAGATTTCCCGGTAGCCTCGTTATCATTTGTCAAAGTGACGCTTTGCTATTCAACACATTTTGTGTAAGCATTAGTTGATTGCACGGCTATCGCTGCTATTGTTTAGTCTTTAGTTTCAGTTTCTCCTGTTGCAATAATATCTCAATATGAATTGCGTCTTCTTTTGACTTATAGAAAATGCATGTTTTATAGGTCTTTTATCATCTGTAAACGTGAAATCATTGTTCAAATTAAGTCTAAATCCTAGCTTCACCCGTTGCACACACTCATTTTTTCATGCAAATAGCTGGGGCAACCCCACACTGTAAGAAGGTCACTTCCAGTTACACCGCAATCTCTAATCTAGGCAACAAAAATTCTGAATAAGATAAAGCAGAATTAGCTGAGAGTTAATAAATTTCATAAAACGATGCTTGTATGTCTACATTATTACCTAGCAACTGTAGCGATACAATGGTTTTACACTGATTGCGGATCTATCAGAAAGTAAAAGGTGCATTAGGCCTTGCCTAGAGACAACTCAGACAACTGAGAAGCATGGTATTGATGGTACAATAAGTAATACATGACCGACCATTCAGACCAAAGGGAATGATATCACTTATCATGCACTGAACACTTTGTAGTTTACTATGCAGCTAACTCAACAGAAATAATGAACTGAAGTACTGTAGTATTCTTTATTGTCTGTGCAGTATCTTTTTAAAAGCATACAACTGTGACAAAGATGAGAATGTTCATGACGGTCGCACAAAGTCATCTATGCAAAACATATTGCAATAGACATATGATATATAGTCTCACCCTAAATATTGGGGCCACGCCAAAGCAGCTTTGTACAATTGCAACAATATTCTTGCTTCCATCATTTTGGGATTAACAGGAGTCGACTGTACTTTAAGTCTATCTTGCACTCTTTTATAATAATAACATAACCAAAGCAATAATGTTCATGTCAAAGAAGGGTTTTGGTCATTGACTGATTAACAATCATGTGGCAAAGCTGTCTGTAAGCAGCTGACATGGTTCTGACACCCTCTCTTCTCTCTTTTGAATGGGGATAACTTTGTATATTTTAGTTTGAATGGGAAATTTATCTTACAGATTTTTATGAACATGGCAACTTACACTGAATAAACATTCAACGTTTAGCTCACTGGCAGCAAATATTATCCTCCCTTTAGTTTTCCGAATAAAGATTGATTTGGGAGTGAACTTTATTTTTATGTGAAGAAATCTAATTTTATAATGCCTCTTATTTTCAGAGACTGCAAACCAAATCATAATATTAGGTGATTTATTGTTGTGTCTAAATTCAGTCAAGTTCTGTTTGACTTTATTTGCCTGAGGGTTGCCTTAGATGTTTTTCCCATGTCTTGTGTATACATTTATTTTTCAAATATTTTTAGCTAAAACAATAATCTTCATTCTCATCATTCAATAAAAGTAGATACTTCTGTGTAAATATGAATTACAAGCATGCCCGGAGACATGGTGGATTATGATTTCTCAGACTTTGACTGCAGTAAACTCAGATATCATTGTATCATATGTGCGTGATATCAAGTACGCTTGTTAGATCAATTCAGTACTCGATATTGAGGTTACGCAGGATTTTAAGTGTAATGACCGGAAATCGATAAATAAGATCTAGTAACACTAAAACGTTTCCTTGGTCACAGGCAAACAATCTTTTTCCCAATCAATTTAAACACTGATTTGATCCAGTAGCTCATTTACTAAAAACCTAAAGCAGGCTATTTGAAATCTACATGCAAAATATGGTGATTGTAGGTGCAGTGGTACCTAAGTTTTATAGCGCTCAAAGTTAGAAAAGGTCAGCGTTATATATATAGACAAACATGCCCGTAAATAATGTTGGATTATGATTTCTCTTTATTATAAAACTGGGTCTCTTGAAATTTGACTTTGGCTAACTCAGAAACTACAGTATCGGTTACGGGTGATATCAAGTACAATTATTAGATCAAATTAGTACTCGATGCTGAAGATACGTGGCTGTTTCGGGGCTTTTTACATAGTACTCGATACTGAAGTTACGCAGGCATTTTATTGTAATGACGAATAATCGAGAAATCAGATCTAATAACAATAAAATGTTTCGTAGATCACAGGCAAAACAATATTTTTGAATCAATTGAAATACTGATTTGATCCAAGAGATTATTTGCTAAGAACCTAAAGCAGGCTATATAAAATCTACATGCGAAATATGAAAGTTGTGGCTGCAGTGGTTTGTGAGTTATAGGCGGTCAAAGTTAGAGATGTTCACCTTTATATATGTATATAAATTAAAAAATCTAATCAGAGTTATGGTGAAATTCTATACCAAACTTACAATCTCCAAAATTATTTTACATCCTTTGAACTATTTTGCAAGTGAAACAGTTGCAATTGTTAGGCTTTCTTTCTTCATGCGTTCTTTGTTTACTATTATTACATTTAATCTGGTATATTTGCTGTTTTTATTTTTTTTGTGTTCTTACCTTGTTTTGGCTTCATGAAAGGAGGAGCTACAAGGGAAAAAAGAGAGTTAAGGGGGGGGGGAGGGGGAGGAAATGGGGCTTGAAATAAACACAGCACATATCTGTGATCTAAAGCACACAGCCCCTTCACGCCCCCATTCCTTTTTCCCTTGCACCTGTCTCTCCTGAGAGTAAGATGTAAACAATTGATGATGATAAAATAGCTTCCTTGTAAAGTCTGTACAGTAATGTCATTTTCCTTTTCTCATGAAGCTTTTGATGGCTGTTGTGTCTTTGTTGTAGAGTTTTTCCCAAATCTTTCGTTAATCTGCTCAGTAGATATAGATGAAAAGATTTCAAAAGTTTAATTCTCTTCTTGATGATACAATCACTAGGTGTTTTATAACAGTATTAGTATCAGGAAGTAAGGCTATAGATGTGATAAAAAATACTTTTTAGTGAATTTTATTTTGACTAATAAAGATGTATTGTAAGTATTGTTATCTTGGGTTTTTTTTCAATAATGATGAAAAGCATACATTTTTAAAACTTATTTATTGTTAACAAAAGATGACAATTTCATTAAAGGAGACAGAAGAAACATGTGACATCTTAGTTTTAACCCCTCATCAGACGACATACAAGTATGGATTGAAATATGCTTGTAGAATTGAAACATGTGAATTGAAGAGTGCGAAGAAAGTAGAACTAAAAAGGAAAAGAAAGTGGAGAAAATGAAGAATATAGAGAGAAGAAGAAGTCAAGAAAAGAGGAGAGGAATATATTAGAAAGAAAGAATGAATAGGACTAAAAAGTGAAAGAAAGATGTGTCAATTGAAAAAGGAAAAAGAAAAGAAAGAAGAAGAAGAGCAGAGCATAGTCATAATAATGAAAAAAAAGAACAAAGAGGGATATACAAAGCTGAAGTGAATAGGAGGAAAGAGAGAAAAAAAGAAAGGAAAGGACGTACATAAAAATGTATGATAAAGGAGTAAACCATGTTTGTAGATGTATACTATAACTTACCAGTACATGTATAAGAACGAATAATAAAAATGATAGTTGTACAGTCGTTGCTGCTTAGTGTCACATGGTCCGTTCCCTAGTCTTTCCGTGATGGTAAACTTAGTGTGACGATATCCATTTCACAAGGGGAACAATCATTAAGGGTATTCTTTGTTCCTATTAACCTGTCCAATCGTATATTGTAAACTAAATTAGTTAACCATCCCTTCCATCTTTCCCCAATTTCAGAGTAGACTTTGTCAAGCACACCTAAGACTCATAAAAAACGTTCACATCTGACCAGTGAACAATTGTGACAAAGATGAGAATGTCCATGACGGTCGCACAAAGTCATTTATGCAAAACATATTGCAATAGACATATCTAGTCTCATCCTAAGTATTGGGGCCAGTTTATTGCTTCGTCGGCTGTCTTACAGAGATGTGGTAATTTGTTGTCTCCTCTTGCATTATTTGAGTTATCTGCCCCTTTGCTGTGAAGTCCAGACAGCAAGACATTATACCAGTTATAGAGATTTAGTATTCTCATAGCCGAAGCATTCCGTTAACCACTGTGACGCTAAATGGCGACGACTGTATAATCTGTTGACAGGAAAAGCCCTCTAATAATCTTTTCTCATGCAACTTTTTTTAATTATCATGTTTTGTGCACATCAGCATTTCCTGAATGAAAGCATTTTTTTTTTTTTTTTTTTAATCTTTTAAATTGCTTTTACTTCCTCTCAGTGTAAATCGTTTCCTCTGTTTTACCTGCCAAGGAGCTTTAATCATATCATTCTCATGTTCATTCCACTTCTTATTTGGTCATATCATTGTTTTCATATTTTATTCCAGTAACTCCATTGATATGGAAAAGGCATATTACTGGCTATACTAGGATTACTTTCATCACGATAGGTTGATAAAAAGAATGTACTTTCGCTTCATTTTATAAGGGAAAATGGTTGTGAATGGTAAAATGGAAGTGCCTTATCTTAAACAAATCTCAGTGAAAATTATTGATGGCCCAGTGGTTAGGTTGCCAGACTTTGGATCATGAGATCTTGGATCCTAGCAATGCTAGGCCTGACATAACGTACCTTGGGAAAGACGCTTAAATTGCATTGCCTTACTCGACACAGGTGCAAATAAGACCCGTGACAAACTGAGGTGATGTAGTATAAATCACCTGCTCTACTTCATTGTATAGAAACCGGGATATGCTGCTACAGTAGTATAGGCTGTAACATGAATAAAAATGAATAAGAGTAAACGTTCTTGAAAAGTCATGAGAGTTTTATTTTAGAAAAATTGGCCTTTTTGAGATCAGAATTTTGTTATGGTTTTGAAATAGATCTACTAACCATCAGTTCAAACAAGATGGAGTCACACTCTGTAGTCATGTAACATCTGATTGTCTTTTATTTTCCTTTCCCATATAATTCTGAATGGATTGGGAATTGAAAGAGAATTGTGCTATTATAATTACTCTTCTTAGGTGTCAAGTTTCCTTGTGTTTATATTTTGGGCGATTTCCTTTTTATCGTCTTTGCCTTGCTTGATCCCATTCAGTTTATGGTTTTGAATATTTGCCTGCAGACTTGTGTTTTTTCTTTCCTCTTTTCTTTGTGTGTCTACGTCGTGATAATTTTGTGATTTTTAAAAATAGAATTTACATTCCCCCATGAGCTTGTGTATAAAATTCTGACACTGTCATTGTCATTGTCACTCTCGAGTCATATTTTAGAAATTACTTTTGTCATCATAACAAACTGTATCTTTAACCGTTTTATGTAAAGGAAAAGTTAATGTACTTCGTTTTTGAGTCTGAATAAGTCAAAGTTTAAAATATTTGTTTCCAAAGAAACATTGTAAAATTGGCCTTATACCAGGAAAAGGTTCTTTGCTGTTTGAAATGAATAATAGTATAAAATTTACCTTTGATAGAATTGTGTTTCTTCATGCTTTGCATACATCGTGTTTCATTGTATTTTCTGTGCATGTAAATCCGGCAATATGCAACATAGACCTACTACTAGTTTCATGCTTGGAATATCAATGCTTATCTTGGAATATCAATGTCAAATTTACAAAAAGATACCTATTGTCAAATTTATCCTTTAAAGACCACCTTTTTTTAATGAATCTGAAATTTTATTAAATAGATTTCTTTCTGAGAAAAAAGTGTTAATTTGTTCCTTACTTATTTTAATATCTATGTCCACACTATGTACAAAATCTTTTAGATGTTTGTTTAGTTTATTGTAAGATACTGTACAGAATGTTGCTCTATTCTCTTTGAAATTAACTTTTATTTGGCAGAGAACTCAGCGCTGATGTGATGTGCTGTAGATTCAATGATGATGGAACTCATTTGCCGTTGGACTCTGTGATGGATCTATAAAGGTACAATTATGAGAAATTATTTATGGGCGTTAGAACCATGATAACGATGATAATGTTAATTTAATGTTACTGAGATATCTACTGATCTCATTTGTTTCACACACTTTTATGACTGATAAGTCCAAGTAATCTTGAAATAGAACTTCAATGAACTTTGACATTAATTTTGTTCTTGAAAAAATGAAGAGTAGGCCTACACTGTATTCTTTTTCTTTTTCTTCCTTTACTCCTTCCTCATCTTTTTCTTTTCCTTCTTCTAATGATAATAATATTTTTGATCGATCATTGCTTTTACCATTAATATTTTGATTATTATTAGTATAATCATTATTTTGATTATAATTATTATAATCATAACTATTATTATTATTATTATTGTTATTACTACTAATGCTATTATTGTTATTGTTATTATTATTATTATTTTTATTATTTTTATTTATTTTAGATTTTTATTTTTTTATTTTATGTTTTTTTATCATCACTCTTATTATCATTTTATTAATGTTTTTATTAATCATTATCATTGTCATCATTATCACAATCAATTGTATCATCACTATCGTTATTGCCATTATTATCATTATCCCAATCAATTGCATCATCACTATTGTTATTGCCATTATTATCATCATCATCATCATCATCATTATGGTTAATATTTTTATTACATTATACATAGGGATTATCTATCATCATCTGTTTTCATATTTATGTTATAATCATTACAGTTCTAGTTAAATGCATTCTCAATTCTTTTGTCTACTCAGATCTACAATCCAGCCAATTGTCAGCTGTTGTACAGTTTACAAGATGAAGATACAGCGAGGTCCAGACTGCCTGTCACCCAGATACGATTCGGCCCTTCACTGATGGTGAAAAAACAGAGTACCACCATATCATAATCGCAACATGTGAGTTAAATAGATGATTTTTTGTTTTTTTATGAATTGTTACATGTTAAATCTTTTAGTTTCACTTTCTATCATAGAAATATACCCGTAGTAATAACCTGAATCAATAAGGTTTATAATCGTTTAAAAAAAATTAACAATAATTGTGCCTATCTATGGTTTGGCTTTTGCTACTGAATGAGAAATAAGAATGTGTATCAGCGTCTTTGATTAATTTAATAAACAAAAACATTTACTTGCAAGACATAATGAATTTAAAGAGGTTTACTTATTTTTTTTATAGTGATTACAGTCTTGATGTTTAAGAAATATTTAATCTTTATTATTCATTCACATGTTTGTATTTTTTTAAATGTTTTTTTTATTCTTTTGTTTTGTATGTTTCATTTTTGTTTTGTTTGTTTGGTTTGGGTTTTTTTGTACAAATTTATCCTTTCATATCATACAATTTTAGTGCGATAGATCAACATGATGTGAACTCAAGTGATCTTTGTTGTTATAAACCATTTTTTAAAATTTGATGTGAAACAAATATGCTCATAATATATAATATTTCTGCTTTTTATCAGAAAAAATAAGAATTTTCAAATGAGTAGATGAAATTCAGGTAATTCCTATAACAAACTTGGACATAAAATAGGGTTAAAGTGAAAGCATGTACAAGATTTTTACTAAAACAAAATCAACTTTGCCATCGTCTTATGAATATCAAGGGGTTTAATCTGATTAAAAAAAATTGACATTAGTTTTGAAAAAACTCATAGAATTACGAAAATTAAATGGCCACAAGAAGATAATATGCATAAAGAGTTTTAACACAAAGATTTGTAGGCCACATGTCAATGCCAAGTGCGGGTTTATAAACTTTTTATATCTTTTTGGATTTAGTATTCCAATCGCAATACTGCTCGCCGCTTGCAACACTTTGATGCAAGACACAAACCTCAAGCCTTTGATACAACACGCAACACAGTCTTGCTGACATCACAAACACAGCCACAGTGTCGCATTCACACACAGTCTTGCTGACATCACAAACACAGCCACAGTGTCGCATTCACACAGTCTTGCTGACATCACAAACACAGCCACAGTGTCGCATTCACACACAGTCTTGCTGACGTCACAAACACAGCCACAGTGTCGCATTCACACACAGTCTTGCTGACATCACAAACACAGCCACAGTGTCGCATTCACACACAGTCTTGCTGACATCACAAACACAGCCACAGTGTCGCATTCACACACAGTCTTGCTGACATCACAAACACAGCCACAGTGTCGCATTCACACACAGTCTTGCTGACATCACAAACACAGCCACAGTGTCGCATTCACACACAGTCTTGCTGACATCACAAACACAGCCACAGTGTCGCCACATTCACACACACATCTTGCTGACATCACAAACACAGCCACAGTGTCGCATTCACACACAGTCTTGCTGACATCACAAACACAGCCACAGTGTCGCATTCACACACAGTCTTGCTGACATCACAAACACAGCCACAGTGTCGCATTCACACACAGTCTTGCTGACATCACAAACACAGCCACAGTGTCGCATTCACACACAGTCTTCTGACATCACAAACACAGCCACAGTGTGAAAAACACACAGTCTTGATTTGACATCACAAAACAGCCACAGTGTAGGGTGTTGCATCATTGCTGACATCACAAACACAGCCACAGATTCACACAGTCTTTGACATCACAAGGGTGTTGCATCCATACGAACTGAATTGCTTGATAGGTATTTGCATTCAAAACAACACTCACTTGACACTGATTGATGTCTTCCTGTTTGCAAGAACAAACAATACGGTGAACAAATAGGGTGTTGCATCATTTGAGCAGAATTGTAGGGTGTTGCATCCATACGAACTGAAAGGGATGTATTTGCTTCTAACAACACTCACTTGACCTGATTGATGTGACGTCACCGCTTGCAAGATACAGATCAGTTTGCAATATGCAAATCCACGAAAGTCTTGTATCTTGCAATATTCTGAAACAGAAGCTCGATACAGCTGTAATTCTAAACCGCCTGCAATGCTTGTGAAATTTGTGTGTTGGCAATATTCTCTACTATGCTTAAGTAGATATTCACATACCATACTTCTGGATCAAAAAGGAAGAAAACCAGTTAGATTCCTTTCTCAATTACTTAAAAATCGTGGGGGAGCCTTTCCTCCATCCATCTCCTTGTTTTTACCCAATTATATAACATTGATCTTTTAACTGCGGCATATCTGTTTCATGTTAATCTTTTTTTTTTAATGTTTATTTTTAAAAAAACATGTCCAAAGCCCCTGAAAATGAAACATTTATACCACTTCTCATAGATGCCTCCGGCCATGTCAAATTTTGGCATTACACGTCAGGAAAATGTCTGCACACTATCAACGAGGTTCGTCAAACTCTTGCTCTTACAATAAATCCAGGAGGAACGCACTTTTTGACTGCAGGGGCAGACCCACAAATCCACCTCTATGACATTGAAAGCAAGCAGAAGATTATAACCCTGGAACCAAGGTAAAGCACAACATTTACGTATTATGTCAGACCAACCTGAGCAAACTGGTATTCTGTCCATTGGAAAGAAGTTACAAACCGTGATATTCTAAGAAAGTTACCAAGACAGAGTGTATTGTAACTAATGTAACTATTGTAACAATGCATTTTCACATAAATATCATTGTATAAGCTTTAGTTTACTCTCTAGTTGGCTTTAATTATAGTTTAACAAAACAATCACTTACAACAGCTCTAGGCGCATAATCATACACACATAGTCAAAACATGAGCAATCTACATACATAAAAAACATATGAAAAATATAAAAGTGTGTGAGGTACATCCGGGCAGTGGACAGGTAACACCTGTACGGGAGTAGATGATCCCGCCCTCCACGAGTCTCCTGCTGCCTTGCAGGCAGGTCTTTGCTGACCAACGGCTAAGGGAGTTAACCCTGAAAGAAAACAACCTGCTGCCTTGCAGGCTGGTCTTGACTGACCAAGGCTAAGGGAGTTAACTCTGACAGAAAATAACAACCTGCTGCCTTGCAGGCTGGTCTTGAATGACTAAAGGCTAAGGGAGTTAACCCTGACAGAAAATAACAAAAACCTGGTAGGGGGCCTCAAGATGACAGGCCCCCATCTACCTAGGGTACAGTGGGCTAATCCCCTGCTTATCCAAAACAACCTGATTCAGAGACATAAAAGTAATATAACGGGCTTGATCTTTGGAAGACGAACTTGGAAACGAATACAGACTGTGATTTTTGGAGCATGGAATGTTAGGGCAATAAATGGAAAAGAGTTAGAATTAGTTGAAGAAAGGGAAAAATTCAAAGTAGATATTTTGGCCATTAGAGAAACAAAGAAAAAAGGATAAGGAATAGAAAATGTTTGACCGAATCATATTTTAATCTTCTCAGGAGTAGATGCAAAAGATAGAACTAGAGCAGGAGTAGGCCTCCTAGTGCATAAAAGGCATGAAAAGTTGCTAGAAAGTTGGAAATTTATAAACCCACAGCTATAAGAGGTAAATATTAAAACAAAAAGACGAGAAGTTAAATTATTGATAGCTTATGGACCAAACGAAGACGCCACTAAAGAAGAAAAATATATTTCGAAAACGATTTACAAATAGCTGCAGAGAATTTTAAATCCAAACAGGAACTAGTGCTTTTAGGAGATTTAAACGCTAGAATAGGCAACAATGTAGAAACGTCAGGAGGAGTAATAGGTAAAGAAGGAGAGACAACAACTTCTCCAAATGGAGAGACTAATAGATTTTTGCCTAAAGAATAACATGAACTTAGCCAACACCTTTTTTCCTCATAAAGATATCCACAAAATACAAGAGTAAATAAAGACAGATGTGAAAAGTCAATCATAGACTACATAATAGTTAGCAGATCCCTTTTTTACAGTAGATTGGATGCAAGAGTAAACAGAGGAGCAGAAATATTAAGTGATCATCACTTAGTGATTGCCAAAATGAGATTACTGACTGAAGAAAACAAACAGAAAAGGAAAGAGAAGAAAGCTACTAAACTCAAAATCGAAGAACTAAATAAACCAGTAGTAAAACAGGTATACCAATCTATGATAAAAAGATTTATCAGTGAAAGACAGATGGATCTGAATGATAGCACAATAGAAGAAAAGTGGCAGATGTATAAAGAAACACTCATCAGTTGTACTGAAGAGGCCTGTGGTATGAAACAAATTAAAGGAGATGGGAAAAGGACAGCATGGTGGAATGAGAATGTCAAGACTAAGATCAAAGAAAAGAAGGATGCCTGGAAGAAATACTAGCAAACAAAGAGACCAGAGAATAGGATATATTACGTGAATAAAAGAACTATCACCAAAGAGGAAGTTAGGAAAGCAAAACAGGAACAATGGGAAGAGTTTGGATAAAGACTTCAAGAAAGCTATCAAGGAAATCAAAAGCTGTTCTGGGCGGCAATGAAGAGCATGAGAAAGACCAAAGCATGCCTAATACGACAAATTAAGAATCTCAAAGGAGAAATAATGAAAGAAGACAGCCAAATCATGGAAACGTGTTTCACCAATTACATGATCCCCCCAGAACGTATGAAATAAGGAGTAAAGATCAAATAGTAAGAGTAACAAGTAATCCAGAGGAGACAGCTGGAGAAATCTAAACAGCTATAAGAAAAATGAAATAAGGAAAAGCCCCAGGAGCAGATCAAGTTTATCCAGAAAGGATTAAAAACCAAGGGAGAGAAGCAGACAAACTGCTTCATGCAATATGCCAAGTGCCAGACGACTGGAAAAGGAGAACGGTAGTACCAATACATAAGAATGGATCAACTACGGAATGCTCAAACTATAGAGGGATATCACTACTTAGCATTCCAGGAAAAATATATGTCAGGATACTGGAAATGAGACTAAGGAAAAGAGTAGAGGATCAGATTGAAGAGCATCAGGGTGGATTTAGACCAGGAAGAAATGTACAAGACCCCACATTTACAATTAGACAAATAATAAAAAAATTCCGTGAGAGAAACATTGATTTGCACTTGTATTTTATTGACTTAGAAAAGGCATTTGACACTGTGAGGAGGGACGAACTATGGCATTCCTTAAAAGAACACAATGTAGAGCAAAATTTAATTGAAGCCATTAAAAGTTTTTACAATAAACCAACATGTGCAGTGAGAGTAGCTGGAAACATATCTGCAGTATTTGATGTAGATATAGGAGTAAGACAGGGTTGTGTCCTAAGTCCTCTTTAGTTTATCACGTTTATGGATTCAGTCGCAAAGGCATCCTAAAAAAATGAAGAAAAGGATTGTAGGTATGTGGAAGCTCAAACCAGTAAATGTATCAATGCTTTTATTTGCCAATGATTTAGTTCTGTTTGGAAAATCAGAAAGTGACCTTCAGTCAAATATCAACATTATGAACAATGAACTAAATAAAAGAAGAATGAGAGTAAACGCAAAGACAACCAAAAGAATGCTAGTAACTAGGGAAGTTAAAACACAAAATCTTAAATTAGGCAGGGAGAATTTAGAACAAGTTCAAAGCTACAATTACCTAGGGGTAATGATTAACTCAGAGGTAAAACTAAGAGAAGAAATCAGCCAGAGAATAAAAAAGGCAAGTGCAATATATAACCATCTAGGAAAGGCATTTGTAGGTAAGCAAGAATTATCAACAAAAACCAAAATGGCAGTACACAATACAGTTTATTGTCCTACTCTCCTCTATGGCAGCGAAACCTGGACCTTAGACAGTAGAGAATACAGTTGAGTACAAGCAGCTGAAATGAAATGCAAGCAGCTGAAATAAAATATCTAAGAAGAGTAGTACTTTTAGTAGGGAAAACTAAACGAGACAAAATCAGAAACAGAACGATAAGAGATCAAACCAAAGCAGATGGCATAAAAAGAATAAATAAGATAGAAACAAATCAATTGAGATGGTTTGCGCATTGTGAGAATAAATGACAATAGAATAGCTAAATCAGTATACAGTGCTAAAGCCCAAGGTAAAAGACTAAAAGGCAGACCTCGGTGAAAGTGGGAAGAAGATATAAAAGAGGCATTGAAGCATAGAAATTCAACTTTTTGGAAGGAAACATAAAATGTCAGGACAGGGCATACTGGAGAAAGATCATCTTGGGCATCTGAACCCATACACCGAAAGGTAGAATGAGAACTGATAAAGAAAGAAAGAAAGTATGAGCTACATGAATTAAAATCGCATAATGAACCATTTACTATTCTTCTAAGAAGCACTGCATGAGGTATGTTTTTAGGTTCCTAGCACACTGAGACTTTGGAAAGGTAAGGGTTAAGCAAGTGGTAGGTTTGGATGCATGCTCAAGTGTACGTTTGTGGGGAGACTGTATGCTGAAATGTCAATTGCCAGGAAGCTCATACATGACAGTGGCATTGTGCCATCACAGAATTCATAAATTTAAAAAAAAACCCAACCCAAGAGCCAGTCAGGTGGTACTTGCTCATGAAGCAGCATTATGGTTTGCAATGATTCATTTGTATAGTTACTACATCTTTGAGATGTGAAAAGTAGGGACGTAACCAATGGCGCTCTATTTACGCTGCATCATCAGCATCATAATTGCCATCATCATCATCATCATCATTTTCAACATCATCATCTTCATCATTTACACATCTACTTTATTAAACAGCTTACAGTCTGTACATTTTTCAATCAAATGAAGATAAGCCAAAGGAATGAGCAGTTAATCCATCTGAAAATGTGCAGAGATATTTAAATTATTTTTAGTAACAGCCATAATATTCCAATGAAATAACAAAGCCTTAATCAATGACAAATTGCATTTTGATTTGACTGTGAAACCCTTTTTGACTTTTTTGTCTTAATCCTTTTTGATTTTAAGCCTTAGCGTGTGATTCATAATGCAATGTCCTTTTGGATAAATGAAATATATTTTAACTTATGGGATGCTGTTTTTGCTGAGATAAGGAAAGAAAAATCTTAGTGATGCTACCGTTTATGTAAGAATCATTGATATGCAATCCCAGCCTTCCAACACTCTTAAATGCCTTTGTTATTGTCTGTCGCTTTCATCTGATAGTGATGCACGAGACATCATGGATGGACACAGGTTTCGAGTTTTTGCCTTACAGTACAATCCAAACCACCCACACGTCTTTATCTCTGGTGGATGGGATGACACTGTTCAGGTAGGGTGTTGTATTTGCAAAAAATCACTACCAGAAAAAGAAAGTTTTTCTTATTTGTACTACCTTTGATTTCAGAGAGAGGGAGAGAGAGAGAGAGAGAGAGAGAGAGAGAGAGAGAGAGAGAGAGAGAGAGAGAGAGAGAGAGAGAGAGAGAGAGAGAGAGAGAGAGAGAGAGAGAGAGAGAGAGAGAGAGAGAGAGAGAGAGAGAGAGAGAGAGAGAGAGAGAGAGAGAGAGAGAGAGAGAGAGAGAGAGAGAGAGAGAGAGAGAGAGAGAGACAGAGAGAGAGAGAGAGAGAGAGAGAGAGAGCGAGAGAGAGAGAGAGAGAGGGAGAGAGAGAGAGAGAGACAGACAGACAGAAGACAGAGAGGAGAGAGAGACACAGAGAGAGAGAGAGAGAGAGTAGAGGACAGAGAGACAGACAGATGGACAGGCAGAGAGTGAGAGATCTTGATGAACCAGAGAAACCATGCACATGAGAGAGAGAGAGATTTCTCATCGGAGAGAGAGATCATTCAGCCCCATCTTATGATACAGACAGAGATTAGAGAGAGAGAGTGAACTCAGATCTTAGAGATAGAGACATTAGAGAGAGCCAAGTGAGACATCTTATGATACAGACATTATTTAAGCCAGGAAGGGAGTGAGATACAGACATTATTAAAACCAAGAGAGAGACAGTCACACAGATGAGAGAGACATTAGTAAGGGACAAGTGTGAACGGATGGACAGGCAGACTTAAAGCGTCTTGATGAACCAAGAAACTATGCACATGTTCTTTCGTAGATTTCTCATTATTTAAACATCATTCAGCCCCATCTTATGATACAGACATTATTAAACCCAAGTGTGAACTCACATCTTATGATACAGACATTATTAAACCCAACTGTAAACTCACATCTTATGATACAGACATTATTAAACCCAACTGTAAACTCACATCTTATGATACAGACATTATTAAACCCAACTGTAAACTCACATCTTATGATACAGACATTATTAAACCCAACTGTAAACTCACATCTTATGATACAGACATTATTAAACCCAAGTGTGAACTATTATCTTATGATACAGACATTATTAAACCCAACTGTAAACTCACATCTTATGATACACATTATTAAAGCCAAGTGTGAACTCATGTAAAGAGAAATAACTTAGTTTCTACAACAAGAGAGACTAATATTGGGGCACCACAAGGTTGCATTCTTTCTCCTGTTTTATACACAATTTACACCACTGATTACACAAGTCGTCATAAAAAGACACAACTTATAAAGTTTGCAGACGTCTCTTCTATTTTAGGCCTTATTACCGAATGTAAAGATTGTTAAGATGATGAGATTCCGAACTTTGTTAAATGGTGTGAAGACTGCTTTTTAACTGTCGATGTCTCTAAAACAAAAGAGCTTGTATTTGATTTTAGAAAAAAAAGATCACAATGCATGGATACTTATAAATGGAAAAAATGTAGATTTTGTCATCTCATATAAATACCTAGGATTAAATATTGATATTGAATTGAAATGGCATGTTCATGTTGAACATCTTTTGAAATCTTTAAATAAAAGACTGTTCTGTTTACGTCAACTGAATTCTTACCATGTCTGTCATACTGTTATGAAACTGTTTTACTCATCCATAATTGAAAGTATTATAACTTTTGGAATTATTTACTATGCAACAAATCTTGCTCAAAATAAAATTTAAAACATTGATAGGTGTATTAAAAAGTCATCAAATATAATGCAACACAAATTACCATCCTTTGTTGAACATTTTGAAAAGTCGATAGATAAGAAAGCTAAGTCTATCATAGAAGATCAGACACATCCATTGCACCAAGAATTTAGATTATCAGAAAGAAGCAATAGATTTTTATCCAAGAGAACAAAGAAAGAAAGATACAAAAATTCATTTATTCCCTATGCAATAAGACTGTTGCAAACCAAGCACAGAGGATGAACATTATCTTCCTATCCACCTACATTCATATACATGAACTCTTCTGTCTTCTAAGTTATATTACAATGTCTGAATGTGCATTTTGTCTGTAATGTGACAATACAACTGTCTGCAATCGAGTGAATTTTTCCATTTTTCCACTTCCCTTTATGTACCTATAATTCTAGTTATATTTCACTGTTTAAATAGAAATTTGTTTGTAGCTTTATAAAATTGTACCATGTGACTAAGTCAATTTTCTCATATGAGATCAATAAAATTATCTTATTTTATCTTACCGTAACTGTCTCTACAAGGAATAAATAACTTGAAGCTGAAAAGTAGAGCCATACCCATATTTTTATTTGCTCATTTTTTTACATATTGAAACCCTACCTGTCATGAATTGATTTGTATCAAAACCATTCATGGATGATAGTTTAAAACAAAAAAAGCTAAAAAAAGTTGGTTTTATTTAAGCCAAAGAAAGAAAAAATCTAAATGTTTTATTATGTTCTACATTAATCTCACTTTTAACTGGTTTTGTATTCAAAATTAATCTTTCTAGTATATTCTCTGATTATTTTACATTATTGACTCTTCGTTTGATGTTTTACAGTACTGGGATGACAGAAAGAATCATTCCATTAAGTAAGTACATACTCAGTCTATCTTTTATAAGCAGAGATTTTCTTCCCATTTTGTCCATCTAGTCTATATTTCTTCTTCATAATAATAATAATAATGATGATAATAATAATAATAATAATAATAACTGACTAACTCAATTGTTATCCACTGTGATGTTCATTGATTCTGAGTTAAACTATGGTTTAACCAAATTTTGATTTTAGAGGGATGTTTTGAATTTCATTTTCAAAGTCTTCAGTGCAGCTACAATTTTAATTTCTGTTAGCAGTTTATTTCCACAGTCTTACTGTACTGGGGTATAATATCAAGTCACATCTTTTAACTAACTTATAAAAGCTTACTTTCTTAAAAGAAAAATTACATAACTTTATTAAGGCTGTATTCATCCTGTGTGTGAAGAAGTTTTGTGTGTGTGTGTGCATTTGTGGAATATGAATTCATGACAGTGTTTATTGTCAAACAACTTTCTTCTTCTTGTTTGCATTGTCACATTTTCTTGTTATAAATTGCAGACATTCATGTAGTTTGATATATGAAATTCATATTGTGCATCATATGTGTAATATATTTTTTCTTAAAATATGAATTGGCCTAGAGCCTTAGCCTTGTAGGGATGAGTGCTAATAGAATGTACATTGTTATTATTATTATTATTATTATTATTATTATTATTATTATTATTATTATTATTATTATTATTATTATTATTATCATTATCATTATCATTATCATTATCATTATCATTATCATTATCATTATATCATTATATTATCATTATCATTATCATTATCATTATTATTATTATTATTATTATTATTATTATTATTATTATTATTATTATTATATTATTATTATATAAAATGAGTGCAGGTGAAAATTAATTGTTTTGTGTTGTTTTTGTACTGAGTTTAAAGCTGATCTTATGGGATACACATGTGGTCATTTATATTTAAAGAAAATGTTTATTTTATTCCTGGCTCTATGTTCTTGCATAGGTATCCATTTCAATTGGTTCATATTGTATATTGTATAATTACTAGTCAAACATGTGCAGCATTTGTTTGTACTTTCTCAATTAAAAAAAATAGACTTGTAGTAATCTCTTAGCATGTTTTTTGACAATTGAAAAGGATTTTTTGCAAGGAATGCTAACAGGTCATTTGCTGTCTTGCACGATGCTCTACCTTCTCTCCATACCAATTAATTGTCTACTTTTACTCATAGATATTTAACACTGTCAATTTGTTTTTTTTAAAAAGTTTTTGTTTTTTTATATGTCTGAATTAATTATTTTATTTCTTTTGCACATTTTTAATACCTAGCCCTTATTTGGAACCTGAGCACTAGTTTAGTATTAGAATAAACGCCTTCAACAGTGTCTCAATGTTTTTTGTGTTCTTTCTAAAAGAAGTGATTTGATCCATTCAAGAAGAGAATTTGTAATACTATAGTTATTTAATTTCATGAGTAATCCTTTGGGATCTACTCTGTCAAAAGCTTAAGTGAGAAGTCAAAAAGGATAACATCTATTTGCACCCTTTGATTGAGGGAATGACTGAAATTGCTTACTTATTGTTGTTATAAATTGAGTTTCACAGCTTCATTTCTGTCTAAATCCATGTTGGATATTTGCTTGTATACCATGTTTATCTAGGTGATCCATTGCATTACAATGTACGCTGTAATTTACTATATTTTACTCAAAGCTTCTAATATGGCTTTCAAGACTTTAAGTGAGTTTGTGCATATTTAGAGGTACAGAAGATTGATTCATTTGCTTATTATATCTTTTCATAATAAGTAGATGAGATAAAGTTCCTTTACGGCCATTACAACCTATAGAGTTGGAGCTTATCCCGGTTTCTATAGCGTGAAGCAGAATTGGTGATAAAAGCCACCTCCCGGACAGGACGCTAGCCTGGCGCAGGTTTTTACTCCCAAGATAGTGCTTGTACTCATTTGCATAGGGGTCGAGTGGGGATAATGCTAAGTGTCTATCCTTGGGGACACAACATCGGACCTAGCTTTGCTAGGATTTGAACTTGGGACATCATGATCCTAATTATGGCAGCCTAATCACTCAGTCATTGATGCCACTTTTTTTCTTATTTTACATAATTAGTGACTGCTATACATAAATATCCCAAGACGATAACATTGAAGTGAGAAAAAC
The DNA here is from genome assembly GCA_037039925.1 of Doris montereyensis. NCBI lineage: Eukaryota > Metazoa > Mollusca > Gastropoda > Nudibranchia > Dorididae > Doris > Doris montereyensis. The sequence goes on from JAXRKP010000529.1 coordinate 69,823, forward strand.
GATGAGCCTCAAATTAATGGCACAAAGTTGCTGAATCTGATCATTTGGTGGACAAATTCGCAATGAATTCATAGCATTTTGTAATTATTTTTGTTATCTCTTATCAATGACTCTCTAACTCTAATGGTAATAAAACCTGTGATAAGTTTTGCAAGGAGAGTAGGATGGTTTTTTAAACTCATTTCTTTCTTTCCTTCTTTCTTTCAGAAAATTTACAGGTCCTCACCTATGTGGAGATGCTCTGGATATAGATCCAGTCCACAACCACATCTTGACAGGATCATGGAGAAAAAATAATGTCTTACAGGTATGTCTGATTGAAATTTGAAAAAAAAAATTTCCCGCAGGGTATTTGGTTCCATGTAGAATCTTGATTAGGGTTTTGTAAACAGTTCTCATGATAGCATCAGTGAGAAAGAAATTTAATTTGTTTATTCACCCATGTCCACATTAATTAGTGATCTCACCCTTAAATAGGATTTATTTTTTACAATCAGGAGCTTTTTAAGGGGGAGGGGGGCGGGGGGGCACCTGGACTGGCGAGTTTTGGACTAAAAGGTTGATTTTCTGTTCTTTGCATATTCGGGTAGAACGATCATTATCTACAAGTTCAAGGCGGAAAAATGTCCATATGACGTATAATTTATTTTTACAAAATATTTTGTAGGTCAAAATTCTGACATAAATTACCCTAACACTGATTGGGAAAATGGCAATCTCATCTTGCTGGGCTTATGAAACTTATCCTTAACGGTGCCTTATCTTTCCAGGTTAGGCTCCTCTACAAGGCATTTTCCCAGGTTGTCTAATTGCCTTGCCGGTATTGTTGGACTGCTTTTTGCATTAGCACTGCCCTCTTTCCACTTCTCTGTCTTTCTCTCTCTCTCTCCTTCTCTCTCTCTCCTTCTCTCTCTCTCCTTCTCTCTCTCTCTCTCCATCCATCTCTCTCCTTCTGTCTGTCTCTCTCTTTTTATCTTTATTTGTTTTGCTTGTTATTTTTGGGGGGTTCAAAATTAATTTTTAGTCTTGAAAGTAAAAAGTAATGAATTTTAAAAAAACTTATGGCAGATCTGGGATTTTGCAATGGCTGTTAAGATCAAGGATGTGCCCCAAGATGCCCTCAACCACAGTCAGGTAAGAAACAAGCAAATGTAAAGATGGAAAATCTTCGTGTGTATTCTGAAACATGAGAGATTTAAGCCTATCATCATGAGGGCTGTAAAGTTGCAATATAGGTGTTTATAATTAACCTTGATTGTTTTCAAAGTTTTTGTCTGTGGTCTTAGTTTGAGCAGGGAATGGGCCTGTAAGCGAGGCCATAGTCTATTTGTAAGATCTTTCTGATATTAGTTATGCTGATTCTCCACCAGATTAGTCGAAGGAGTTTTTATGCTGTGAAGATTAAAATGAGTCACTCCACTCTAATTCTCCACCAGAAAATCTGTATAATTAGGTGTCAGTATGCACCCCTAAATATTTAGAAATGTCTAACATAAATAAATGAAAATTTCCCCTTTTATCTAAAATGTAAGAAAAAAATTGTTGATTCAATTATAGTATGCACCATTTATAACAGCATTGAGTAAATAACATTAAACCGTCTTATAACAGGACCATCGCCATCCCCCTGTTTATAAAAAATCTTTTGAGAAGCTTGTATTAAGATAAATCTCTTATAACAGGGACTAGGAGAAGCCTGTCAATAAAAAGTACACTAGAGAAGCCTGTATAAAAAGGACTCTGTCAACATAAAAAGTACACTAGAGAAGCCTGTCAACATAAAAAGTACACTAGAGAAGCCTGTCAATATAAAAAGTACACTAGAGAAGCCTGTCAATATAAAAAGTACACTAGAGAAGCTTGTCAATATAAAAAGTACATTAGAGAAGTCTGTTAAAAAGTACACTAGAGAATATAAAAAGTACACTAGAGAAGCCTGTCAATATAAAAAGTACACTAGAGAAGCCTGTCAAATAAAAAGTACAGTCTGTCAAAGAAGCCTGTCAACTGTCAATAAAAAGTACAATAGAGAAGTCTGTCAAATAAAAAGTACAATAGAGAAGTCTGTCAAAGTAAAAAGTACAATAGAGAAGTCTGTCAAAGTAAAAAAGTACAATAGAGAAGCCTGTCAAAGTAAAAAGTACAATAGAGAAGTCTGTCAAAGTAAAAAGTACAATAGAGAAGTCTGTCAAAGTAAAAAGTACAATAGAGAAGTCTGTCAAAGTAAAAAGTACAATAGAGAAGCCTGTCAAAGTAAAAAGTACAATAGAGAAGTCTGTCAAAGTAAAAAGTACAATAGAGAAGCCTGTCAAAGTAAAAAGTACAATAGAGAAGCCTGTCAAAGTAAAAAGTACAATAGAGAAGTCTGTCAAAGTAAAAGTACAATAGAGAAGCCTGTCAAAGTAAAAAGTACACTAGAGAAGCCTGTCAACGTAAAAAGTACACTAAAGAAGCCTGTCAAAGTAAAAAGTACACCAGAGAAGCCTGTCAACATAAAAAGTACACTAGAGAAGCCTGTCAAAGTAAAAAGTACAGTAGAGAAGCCTGTCAACGTAAAAAGTACACTAGAGAAGCCTGTCAACGTAAAAAGTACACTAGAGAAGCACAAAAGTGTATATACTGTAAATCTTTGCCTAATATTTCCTAATATTTTATCTATCATGACTTCATTGACACCCAGTGCAAGTGTTTAAAGTGCACAATAGGCCTAAAAGAGAGGGGTAGAGAGTGTGTATCTGGAACATTATGATGGCTGGCCTCCCATTGGCTAATATTATACGATGAGCCACTCACCGCTTAAAACAGGAATCGGTTATAGCAGGACTGTGTAGCCTCCACTCATCAATCCTGTTATCACACTGATTTTAACTACTTTCAATCCATTTCTGACTTGTTGCATTATTATGTCTGTGATCAATTAATTCCTTAATTACCCCACAGCTATACTGTGCCCAGTGGCTTGGAAAAAGACGGAATCATTTGTGGCGGCACAGATCAGAACATGGCAAGGACAATCGATAGAGGAACTCTGAATGTGCGTATAGAGAGGGACTACTTGTTAGTTTAAACTGCATTTGAAAAGGCAAATGAATAATGATAAAATCTATAGATGATGATTGCATTCAAACACAATTTCACTTTGTCCTGCTGTCTGCAATTGCTTTGATAAGTGTATATAACATTATGAGACCACTTCATGATAAACTTCATTTAGCTTAAGTCATGTTTTAGGAAAACAAACATTATTTTTTTTAAAAGCAACTCAGTATTTTAAAAGGACTGCTAAGCGAATTGTAAAATCATGAAAGAACTCTTAAGAGATGCAGGCAAGACAAACGGCAATTTTTCTCAATGTTTGTACATGCCCTGCTCATGTACTTCATGGTGTCTTCCATCGTTTCTATTTTCTCATTTTTTTTAAATTTTGGTTTATAAAGATAGAGATAAAGATGGATTTATAATCTGTATTCCCACACAAGTGCGAGCTCACCCCAACAGGCCATTTCATTCAAGTCCTGCTCCTCCCATGGGAGCATACAGTACACAAGCCTGGTTAGGCTTTTCGTACTTACACTCTGACAAGATCTCCTCTACCTTTAGCTGGGTTCTCATTCACGCCTGAGTCAAGTGAGGAATGTAGAGTGAAATACATTTCCTAAGAGTTGTGAAAAAAACTCACCCGTGCCAGCCTCGAGGCTTGAATCATTGTGATTACAAGGTCACAACACTACGGTTCAGCTACAACGCCTTTTACATCCTATCGAAACTGTCAATCAATGATAACCTTTAGTGGACAGGTGGCTGGCACTGCTGAAGTATCATACTTCTTTCCTCTCACTCTTTCACATGTATTTAATTTTGCTGTCTCCTCTCAATTCACCCTGAGATCATTGCATACAGTAGATGAAGTAAATTACAATGAAACAGATGATAATCTTGTATTGTATTCCAATGCCAGCAAATTTTGTGTAAACCCTGAGGGAATGAAATTGGGGGTAATCAGTATAAAGAATTCAAGCTCTTTTATTTTTACACTATCATTTTCCTCCTGGTATTATCACAAAACCATTTTCTTTAAAGGCTATTGTAGTCCGTTCTTTTATCTCCGTTAATAAGTTTGCAATTCTCCTTTCCTGGCAAGTTTTTTTTGTTTTTTTTGCATCACAGACCACGGGCCAGCTTGTTGATTTGCCACAAGGAGTATATTGCATTGACAATGACAAGCAGGGAAATTTCCCAAGAGTTGCCGTTGGGTCAAACAGATACATGTACCTGCTGAAAACAGAGAAGAAAAGTTAGAATTTGGTGTTTGGACTTCCAGACAGGGTCATGTCAATGCTTTCTTCTACTTTTGATGCCTAACAAAAGGCTTCATGGCTCTTGTAGAGAAAAGCACAAATGGAAATTAGATTGTCATGGTGCTAAGAAGTTTGGAACTATTTTTGCATTAGCTATTATCTAGAGATAAGTGTCTTCATCACTGAAGAAATTGGGTGTTTTAGATATTTAGAAAAATATGTTTTCCCAAATTTGCTTTGAAATGGGTTTTTAAAATTTATGATTTTTTGTGCATGTTAATTTGATTGATATTGGTTTGAAAACTTGGTTGAGAAAAATGGCATTCGCATTTTATATTTATCTTATTACATAATATTACTTTACAGATATTAAAAAAATGTTTCCAACCTGTTTTGTATTGAGTATATGATCAATTCATCAACTTGTAACAACTACCATTCCTTGATACACAAATTGAATAAGATAAACAAAAACAGTATTTCAATATTTAAAAGATGAAAGTTTAAATTTATGATTTATAGGGAACGATATGGTCGAGTAGTTAAAAGGCATTGCACTGTGACCTAGAGGTACTGGGTTTGAGTCCCTTTTCTTTCGAGCCCCACTTCAGGCATTTCGTTACTTCTCTTGGGCAAGAAAATTTGCCCTATTTGCTCACTTGGACAACATGCATTGAGCATAAGTTTTATGATTTTCTGTGTTCCTTTCTCTAAAATAAATTGGAATGCCAGGCACGACACCTTTCGGTGCCAGCGCTGACGCTGAAATTGAACAGAATTTGATTTTTAAAAATTTATAATGAGGGCTTCATGAAATTTAAAATATTTTTTTTAACTATTTATCTGAATTTGTCTTTTAAATCATGGTGGAAAGACCCTATCTTGGGGCAAACACATATCAGTTGAATAGCCTTTGAGAGGAGAATGCTGTCACATACTTTACAAGACTGTCCATTGTAATGTAATGAGTGTGTTGATGGAAAATTGATGTCTTGCAGCTTGAAGTTGAAGGTGCTCTAGCCTCACACACTTTTTGTTTTCTACTCATCTTTTTCTTATTTGATTCTACTGTTAATATTTTACTTTAGGGAATTTATTTATTATGACGTCTTTAACATTACGAGAGTGAGAGACCTATGAGTGAATGAAAAAGAGTATAAATTATATTATATTATATTATATTATATTAATTTTTCTGTTTTTGATTATTTATGGTGAGCATTATGTTAACAAACACAATGTAATTTTCTGTTTAAAGATCAATAATGGATATCTTATCTTTTCTTCTTACCTGAAGACTACGATGAACAGGGCTGATTTCAATAATTAACTAATTAACTATGCAGTGGTCTCTGCCCTAGAACTAGAACTTACTCTTTTTTTCCCCCATTACAATTTAGTTAAACAATTGAAAGGTGGTGAAATTTTGTTGTAAGACATCTGTACATCTTCTTTTCAGCAGTGAAATTGAGAGATCTTAGTCTTAGTCATGAAGAGTGCCATGGAAAAATGATGTGTATTCATGTATATTAATTATTATGTATAGTATATTAAAATCATGTGTGTTTAGAGTTTTCCCTTTAGAATTAGATACATATTTCATCCAATCGTGGTTGTAAATTTATTTATAATGCATGTCAAATGTTGAAACTTTGGTCTTACATTCCACAAGTAAATTTCATTAAAGAAAAAATTATGTTCATAATTCTCTGCTTGCAAAATTCAGTTAATATGTTTTTAAGAGATTTAGAATTAGATTCATCTGTTCTGATTATCTATTAGAAGTCCTACTGTGTAATTTATATGTTTTTTCTGTTGTGATTGTCAGTTGGAAGTCCAACTATATGATTATATATCGACCGGGAAAGTCGAAAACCGTGTAAGTCTAAAATTAACAACACCTTTCTTTTTCTACATTTATACATATTAGGCTTCGTCTAGTTATGATTCTGTGGGACAAGAACCAATAGAAACCCATATAACAACCCTATGAGCAATCCATGTAGCCCTATTGGATCTAGTTTTTGACACTTGCACACCTTGTATGTCTGTGAAATTAGAATAAAAAGCGTAGCAGCATTTTCTTTGGTTTTCTCAAAACATCCAAAATTGGATTTAACGCGCTTTGCAACTTTCACCGTCGATATGTGTTTTCTTTATGTAAAAATAACCTCTCAAATTTCATGGTAGATAATTTATGTAATTTATGATGACTACTGAGGTGTTCATTAAAACAGATATTCATACTTATTTCACTATCTCTATCAATTTAGAAGGGAAAAAAAGGAGTCATTGCTTTAATTCTTGGCACATTAATATGTATTTATCCGGTATTTATAACAAAACACCATTTAAAATGAAAGAATTTATCGTCTGCTGGTTTTGCTGAGCTTGGTTAGATCCCTGTTTGTTGAGTAACAGAGTAAAACAAGAAGAAACCTGTACTGTTTCAAACATAATGACGTAACAAGCACTCACTATTGGCTAGAGAAACATTCCTCTCTCAGGATATTTCTTTTTCGGACTTACGTTACATAATTCCTCATAAGCTTAAAATTTCTCCATCAATTCTTTTCATATTGCTACCGTATACTAATAACTTATAATAGATGCTTCTGATGAAAGGGCGTTAAAAACAGTAAAATACGGAAGATGTAAGCATTTAAATTCGTGCGAAAGTTTTGAACCATTCATGCTATGTGATGATATGGCTTTTTTCTGTCTTCTTAACATAATCATTGATAACTTTGTTCTATATTTACCAATATCAATTAAAATGTACATGTATGACAAAACGTTAGCTATCTCTTTCACCTTGTGCCAATTTCATTGAGATCCAGCCATTACATTTTAAGATAGGCATATTATTTTTTAGGCCATCCTGTATATACAAGTATAATAAGATATAATCTTGGCATATATATCCATTTATGTTTCTCTCATCTACTATACAAGCATTTATTATTATGATTTTTAACAACTCACAACTTGTAAACATTCATAGCACCATAATATGTGTTAACTTAAAAATATATCAAGATGTTCTAATTCTAGTGGCTGCTTTTGGTTTTGTCTATTTTTTGTCAGGTTTATTTGTGGAGTGATGATTTGTGTTTTAGTCCTCAACATCGTATTTTGTCCTTTGGGAACATTTTTTGTCTCTTTCAATGTTGTGTCATATTGTACATTGTTTTGGGATTGTTTTGTCTCTCTATGTTGTGTACATTGTTTTGTCTCTTCTATGTTTGTGTCATATTATACATTGTTTTGTCTCTCTTGTTGTTCATTGTTTTGTTATGTTGTGTCATTCCATAAAATGTTTTGGTCTTTTTTCATATTTCATTGTTTTGATGTTGTGATGATTTGTTTTGTCTTATGTTGTGTCATATTATAGTCCTCAACATATGTTGTGTCATATTATACATTGTTTTGTCTCTCTATTTTGTCCTTTATCATTGTTTTGACTGTTTTATAGCAATGTTGTGTCATATTATACATTGTTTTGTCTCTTCTATATTGTGTCATATTGTACATTGTTTTGTCTCTTCAATGTTGTGTCATATTGTACATTGTTTTGTCTCTTCTATGTTGTGTCATATTATACATTGTTTTGTATCTCTATGTTGTGTCATATTATACATTGTTTTGTCTCTTCTATGTTGTGTCATTGTTTTGTCTCTCTATTACTGTCATATTATACATTGTTTTGTCTCTCTATGTTGTGTCATATTGTTGTTTTGTCATATCATATACATTGTTTTGTCTCTTCTATGTTGTGTCATATTATACATTGTTTTGTCTCTTCTATGTTGTGTCATATTATACATTGTTTTGTCTCTCTATATTGTGTCATATTATACATTGTTTTGTCTCTCTATGTTGTGTCATATTATACATTGTTTTGTCTCTCTATATTGTGTCATATTATACATTGTTTTGTCTCTTCTATATGTGTCATATTGTACATTGTTTGTCATATTGTGTTATACATTGTTTTGTCTCTTCTATATTGTGTCATATTGTACATTGTTTTGTCTCTTCTATGTTGTATTGTACATTGTTTTGTCTCTTCTATATTGTGTCATATTATACATTGTTTTGTCTCTCTATGTTGTGTCATATTATACATTGTTTTGTCTCTCTATGTTGTGTCATATTATACATTGTTTTGTCTCTATGTTGTGTCATATTATACATTGTTTTGTCTCTCTATGTTGTGTCATATTATACATTGTTTTGTCTCTCTATGTTGTGTCATATTATACATTGTTTTCTCTTTCTATGTTGTGTCATATTATACATTGTTTTGTCTCTCTATGTTAAGTCCTACTTCTATATTACATTGTTTTGCCTCTCATGTTTTCATATTGATACATTGTTTTGTCTCTTTATCTAGCTGTTTCCTCTGAATTCACCCTGAGATCACCACATATGATGGACAGAGTAAGTTTAAATGAAACAAACATAACAAACAAAACCTCTAAATTTGCCATGAGATGACCACCTATGGAGGACAGAATAAATTTCAATGCAACAAAATACAGGCTCTGGCAGTATAGGTTGGTCATGTTCATTTGTTTATCACATACGATTCAATAACATATTTATGGAAATGACATATTTGTGATTTTTTTCCCATGTATCTTTTAATATTTCACCTGGAGCTTCAATATTTTTTTTATCTTACATGCATAAACATGGAAATTATACAGGAGCATTAAAACCAATTCATTTATTCTTATAATCTGGTACAACATGTACAGTACTAATGCAAATTTATTTTTAAAAAGTGCACATTCACTACATTTCAAGTTACATTTAGTTCCATATCATCTGTTTATATCTTTATCTGCCATCGAAAAGATATAAGTATGATCTAGTATTATTTTTATTATCATCATCATCATCATCATCATCATCATCATCATCATCATCATCTTAATCATAATCATAATCATCATTATCATCTTCAACATGCATCATCATCATTATCATTATTATTATTATTAATATTCTTTTTATTATTATTATTATTATTATTATTATTATTATTATTATTATTATTATTATTATTATTATTATTATTATTATTATTATTATTATTATTACCCCGAAGTGATTTTATTTTGCTTTGAGTTAGGGTTTTTGATTTTAGTATATATGAGTAACTGTTAAAATATAGCCCTCCTATATCATTGAAAAGTTGACATATTGGACATATTGAATTTTCAAAATCTATCTCCTCTCTTAGTTCAAAACCTGTGCAGATCATTTTTTCCATTCAATATCTAAAGAGCGACGTCAGATGTTTTAGATATTTGGATAGTTTTGTTTTCATGAATTTTTGAAAATAGCATATAGTGTATGCGTAAAAATGGCATTTTTATTACAAAAAAATACATTTTCTCAAAAGTTTACAAGATATAAAAAAAACCTGACGGTGTTCTATTTACATTGATGAGAGGAAACTGTGTGTGAAATATTATACAAATAGGTCGATAAATAACGGAGAAGATAGAATTTTAGTGTGAAAAAAATACATTTCAAGAAAAATGCAAGTAAAGAAATAAACATAAATAACAAAAAGCAAACTCTTCAGACCCGTTGCCCTTCTTGTAGCAGCCCCCTTACTTTTCAATAGTCTCTGGTATTGTTATTAATGTAAAGAGGATTGTAAAACTAGGTTTAGATGTGCGTTGCTATGAAAACAGCCGTTAAAATGACCAGTTTTGTTTTTTTCCCTCTATTCCTATGCTTGTGCACGTATTTTCATACGCAGAACGCTGGCCTCCACCTCTTGTGTCACAAAGCGCAGGGTAGATTGACGTGCAGTGTCCCCCAAAGCCAAGTAAAAGAACTGTGTTACCACATTAGCGATTAGCCGTCGCTAGAGGGGTTTTCAGTGCCAATTTTCTCAGTCAGTGTTAGAGTAATTTACGTCAAATCTTTGACTGTTTTTACCTACCCTTACCTGGAAAATATTTTGTAAAAAAAAAAAATTATACATTATATGGACATTTTTTTGCCACAATCTTGTAAAAAATGATCGTTCTATCCGAATATGCAAAGAACAGAAAGTCAACATTTTGGTCCCAAACTCACCAATCCAGGTGCTTAAAATGATTGAAACAATAACTAATAATTAATCCAAAACACTGCATTCCAAATGTAGTATGTATCCCATTTTTTTTGGTTTCTTTGAAATTTACCCTGTCCACCATTTGTGGTGATCTCAGGGATGTATCCCATTACCTGTTGTGTCGTGAATATACCTTGTGATATAATTGGGAATAGTAATACTAATAGCATTATCTTTTGTTCTCCAATAAGCTATATACACTGCATGGTCAGTATTATTTCTATACCAGCTTGATACTCTTTAAAACCTTTCTTTGTTAACAAGTCTATGCAAACATACTTACAAACAAAGTCTGTCAGACAATGAATTTTTTAATTTTGATTTAAGAATATTTTTTTTTTTTTACTACACTCAATATGAATGAAATATTTGTTTGCGATGAGAACAATCATGAGTCGCATGAGTTACAGTACTCTCTGATTTATCTTTAGCTTTTTTTTCATGCCAACAAAACGAATAGTCAATATTTCAAGTTTTCTTCTTTCCATCAAGACTTAGCATTAATAAAATAATGTAAGTGTAGGCATATATTTATCTCAATTAATAGTAAATTTTAATCTAGTCCACAAATTACGGAATCCTTAAAAAATATAAGAAGCATTTGTAGATGATGCTGTCTTATTGTCATTTTCCTGTCTTTGCTTGTGGTAAAAAAGCGTATTCACGGTTGTAAACTTTATGAGTTTTATCAAAACATCTGTCTGCATGTAGCATTTGTACGCAGTTGTTAGAAATATTTTATGGGTCAAGTGGAAATTTTATACAAAAGTGGCATTGGTGGCCGAGCAGTTAGGCTGCCGGACTGGGGATCATGAAGTCCTGAGTTCGAATCCTAGCAAAGTTATGTCTGACGTTGTGTTCCTTGGGGAAAGACACTTCACGCATTTTCCCACTCACCCCAGGTGCAAATGTGTGCTAGCACACTTGGGAGCTTGCATCAGACTAAGTGTCCTGGATGCTATTGAAACCAGGACAAGCTCTGGCTCTATGGGCCATAACAGCCTTGAAGGAACTTTATGCACTTCATGGAAATTTTGTACAAAAACTGTAGTATATCAAATGAACACCATTGTAGGATATATCACAAAATTTCAATATTATCTGCAAGTCGAAAACTGTACAATTGCAACAGGAATTTCGTACAGGTAATTTAGATCAAAATAGATCTATGTTTTAATGGGAAAAAAGAAAGATTTGCTTTTTGTTTGGTGTTTGTGTTGAAAGAAACTGCCATTTTTGCCATTTGTTGTGGCTAATAGTTGAATATTTGTAATGTTTATGGGTTGTAATTAAAAACAGATAAACTTGTAGTTATAAAATCTATTGATTTAAGTTTCTTTCTTCCTGGCATTGTGTTTGTTGGATCGCCACCAAAATGTCTACTGAAGTGTCTGCTGAATAAATATGTCTGTTGGTTTCTTGTTGATCAATGTGGTAATTTATCATAAGCTGTATGGTTTTAGTATGAAAACAGAAGAGAACAGCTTTTGTTTGAAGACAAAGAAGAAAAAGAAGAAGAAGATTGTGTTTGTTTGTTTGTTTGTTTGTTTGTTTGTTTGTTTGTTTGTTTGTTTGTTTCATTAAAATTGACCCTGTCCACCATATGCCGTGATCTCAGAGTGTATTAAGAGAAAGGAGCAAGTGAAAGTGAAAGGAAAGAAGCAGGACCTAGCAGAGCCAGCCATCTGCCCACAGAAATAGAAAAAGAAGAGGAAGAAGAAGAAGAAGAAGAAGAAGAAGAAGAAGAAGAAGAAGAAGAAGAAGAAGAAGGAAGAAGAAGAAGAAGAAGAAGAAGAAGAAGAAGAACAAGAACAAGAAGAAAGAAGAAGAAGAAGAAGAAGAAGAACAAGAACAAGAAGAACAAGAACAAGAATAAGAAGAACTTGATGAGAAGAAAAAAGAAAAAAGAAAAAGAAGAAAAAGCAGACGAATAGTAACGAGTATTATCGTTCATTTCGACCTACTGATATGAACTTCCTGGTGTTAAAAAATTGGTTGAATTCGATATAGCATTAATGGGAGTAGGAGTGGCAGAGTTGTGGGTCCTTGTTGGGAAAACGGAAGCGTTAGTACCACGCGCCATGATCTGAGCAGATGTCGTCCACGTAGTAAACAGCGTAGATGCGTGACACGAAAAGGAAAATCAGCGCAACCGAATGATTGAGCAGCAGTGCGATTGCAAGCAAAAGACTTCGAAGGTATTCCCTGCTGGCGGTCACAAATGAAGGCACGATGCCTAGCCACAGGACAAGAGTTGTGAAGACACACATTGAGATGAACCTCGACTCGTTGAAATTATCCGGCAATTTTCGAGTCTTGAACGCAAAAATAGTACACAGGCACACTACTGCCAAGTTATATGCGATGAAAGACAGAAGACCTGGATTGGTGAAGTGACAATACAGTTCAACGTACTTTTCAGTCTTTGATATACAGGTGAGACGGGCTTGAGGTTGTGAGATGACGCTCACCACAGCACAAATTATGACCTGGCCAAAAATAATGGCCAATGCGAACACGAGTTGCGAAAAAGGACTCACTGCCTTCAATGTCTTTCTTCCTTTATTCACTGACTTGAATATTCGGTAGATGCGTATTGTCTTTATGAGTAACGGCGCATAGAGCCAATTGAATGACAGAGAGAACAGGAAGTAAGACGTGACGCAGAGCGTGTCTGAAGGACGCATGATGTAGACCATCATAGTCAAGTATCCAAAAAGATGGCGCCTAGCTGAAAGAAGCTGAGCTCGCGGCTTGAAGCTTTGATGACACGAGCACTTCGGTTTACGACATAACTAATGAAAACGACGATGGTTGAAATCATGCCAATGACGCTTAAGCATATAATGATGATGACGATAGGGTCAGAGGTCTCAGGATACGTTGGATCAATGGGGAGCAAGTCGTGAGACCGGTTTTGCCTCAGGCCAATGATACTCTGGACACTGCTGGCAGCTGGTATGATTCAACACCAGCCTCTCATTTTCACGACATCGCCGACAGGTCCAACAGCAAGACGGCTGTCGTTGTATTTCTCTTCTCCATATTCACACAGTCTGCTACAGACCGAAATTGGTGCATCGTCGTGTGTGTTGTCGATCAACTGTAACTTGGTGCGTGGAAAGCGAGCGTTTGAACCGAAATCATTCTTCAGAGGTTTGACATATTCCCACGTTAGGTTATTAATGGTCTCAAGTTGACAAACGTTTTTCACATCCACAACAACGACTTCCTTATGCTGAATAGTCTCGCCAGGAACAATCTGTCTTATGACGTATTTACCCATACGGTCTCCTTGTTTATCGAAATCTACAAAGCCTGTAAGACCATGGAACGAAACGTTTTTCAGATATTCCAGAAGCAACGAACCTCTGACGCAAGTTCGTGCCACGTGACCGGTTACATTTGGACATCTGTCGGCAAGAAGACGGTGAAGGGCATGTGCATAAACGTAGACAGCATCGATACCATAAACTGCTTGAGAAATCACAGCGTAGTCTGGGCTGGTTGTTATGTCAACGGACTCATTGCACGTTTTCAACCGAAAGGAACAGTTGAACATTCGCTCCCAGAACTCAGTAAACCAAGGATTCTTGGTTTTACTGGGTTTTTAAATTCCGGAAGTAGGTAATGAATTCTTCCGCCGGAGGTGCGTAAAAAGTGGTGGTAAAGGAACCGAGAGAACTGTTTCTGTAGGTTGAATTCAAAGAGCTTACTCTCTCCGCCCATCCATCAGTACCTATCCAAATAAATCTCCCCTGCCTTCAAATCATGGACTGCTCTAAATATGTTCACCATCTGGTTATCCCCAGACACTAAAAGCACAACTCTGACCGTTTTATGGTTATCGATCATGTTTTGAATGATGTCGCTGTAGTAACTGTGAGGTTTATTGCCATACAGCTTGTGATGAGCAGCAATGCACAACCCTAGTCTTGGAGCCATTCTCTTGATAACTTCATAGGCAGGCTCTCCGTAGCTTCCCGCCGAGTAAAGCACAGAGAAATAAGACCATCCTTGAAGAGAGATAAACTTTAGTATAGATTGCATTTGGTAAGCGTCAGGGGAACAACTCTCAGAAAATACGGATGAACGTTCTTGCGAGATAGTACATCACTGGTTGACATAAAACTGACTTGTGGGACATGTGCTGGCCCGAGAACATGTGACACAGCAATACTATTGGAGCTTCTCAGTGGTCCAATTATCCCGACAACATCATAATATTCGTCTAAACCTTGACCGCAGGTTTTGTACAAGGAAGATTGATTACTCGCATTACCGTGGGATATTCTGGGAAGGAATCTAAGAGACTGGACGGCAGCAACCGATTCCTTGGCACATTCATCGAGTAAGGCAAATCCCAATTTAACGTTTGGAAGAAGGGTTTTGTTCCGGTTGACTTTCTCCACAGCAAACACAACTGCCTCGATCATCTGCTGCAATATCGGCACACGAAGTTTGACTCCGCACTGCGACTTTTGCGCGTTGCTGATGGCAAAGAGGCCGCCGAGGTTGATGTCGGCGAGGTGCACGTACGCGCGGGTTGGTCGGTCTGGAATGTTGAGGTTTGAGAAAGCTGGAAACACTGTTGGAACGCGAATGACGAGGTAAATGGCCACCGCCAGCCATGATAACACGCCACGATATCTGCTTGTCACCATGATGCTTCCTTCGATCACAGCAAGGTCAAGCCAGGCAGATAGAATGGCGGTACAATAGTGTCGGGATTTATAACTTCTCAACGCAAAACTGTTTTTTGTTATCCAACAATGACGTAGTGGTGCAATTTAAAGATTTGTGATAGGCCTACGTCTAGATCTGTCTTTATGAGTGGAGTTGTACATTGTTGTCATATTTCGCCTTTTAATTCACTCCACTGTGGCTCCTTCGTATTACTAGATTTATACGCCATTTGAAATGGCGTTGGGTTGGATATGTTACATGCTGTGTACAATGACATTGGAAAAAGCCACAGACGAGCATTACGAGACAAACGCTCCGCTCGTTCCCACCCAGAGGGTAAAAGAACAACAACAACAACAATAATAATAATAATAATGGGTCGGTCTCTGGGAGGGTCGACGTGGAGACGGGAGATGCAGGTAGAGATAAGAAGTCGCGGATGTCGTTGGGAATAACTGGGAGACAACTTTACTGCTACACGTGATAAAGATGCCACATTGCGGGTCTTGTTGTATGCTGTTTGACAAACCTTGTTGACTTTATCACTAAAGGAACCTCACCCTGAAATGAAATAAGATCGTATTGATTGTAAACGTGCAGTAAAACTGTGGAACATACAGCCAACAGGAAAAAAATGTCAGCAGAAGCACATAATTAAAGGTTTTAGAAATTGAATTTAATTAAGTATACCTATATTATGTCACAGTAAAAGAATTGATTAGCTGTAGTTTAATTTGAAATCATGAACTCTGAAAGGAAAAAAAACAACTATAAACACTTTTAAATCTTGCTACTGGTTTGTGAACACTAAAAAGGAATAACACTGCAGTAGGCGGGTCACTAGTGACGAAATAATATAAAACAATAATGAAAGGTCTAATAGAAAGAAAACCGGACAGAACAGAGGAATTTTCGGGTGGCCACCCTTCGTCAGCTACAAAGACAAATTATTTCTTTGTTGCTGACGAAGGGTGGGCAACTCGAAAAAAATTATATTCTGTCATGGGTTTTTTTTCTATTAGACTTTTCATTATTGTTTTTATTCTATTGGATCTTTCATTATAGTTTTTATTCTATTAGATTCTTTCATTATTGTTTTATTCTATTAGATCTTTCATTATTGTTTTATTCTATTAGATCTTTCATTATTGTTTTATTCTATCAGATCTTTCATTATTGTTTTTATTCTATTAGATCTTTCATTATTGTTTTTATTCTATTAGATCTTTCATTATTGTTTTTATTCTATCAGATCTTTCATTATTGTTTTTATTCTATCAGATCTTTCATTATTGTTTTTATTCTATTAGATCTTTCATTATTGTTTTTATTCTATCAGATCTTTCATTATTGTTTTTATTCTATTAGATCTTTCATTATTGTTTTTATTCTATTAGACTTTTCATTATTGTTTTTATTCTATTAGATCTTTCATTATTGTTTTTATTCTATCAGATCTTTCATTATTGTTTTTATTCTATTAGATCTTTCATTATTGTTTTTATTCTATCAGATCTTTCATTATTGTTTTATTCTATCAGATCTTTCATTATTGTTTTTATTATATTAGATCTTTCATTATTGTTTTTATTCTATCAGATCTTTCATTATTGTTTTTATTCTATCAGATCTTTCATTATTGTTTTTATTCTATCAGATCTTTCATTATTGTTTTTATTCTATCAGATCTTTCATTATTGTTTTTATTCTATCAGATCTTTCATTATTGTTTTTATTCTATCAGATCTTTCATTATTGTTTTTATTCTATCAGATCTTTCATTATTGTTTTTATTCTATTAGATCTTTCATTATTGTTTTTATTCTATCAGATCTTTCATTATTGTTTTTATTCTATCAGATCTTTCATTATTGTTTTTATTCTATCAGATCTTTCATTATTGTTTTTATTCTATCAGATCTTTCATTATTGTTTTTATTCTATCAGATCTTTCATTATTGTTTTTATTCTATCAGATCTTTCATTATTGTTTTTATTCTATCAGATCTTTCATTATTGTTTTTATTCTATCAGATCTTTCATTATTGTTTTTATTCTATCAGATCTTTCATTATTGTTTTTATTCTATCAGATCTTTCATTATTGTTTTTATTCTATCAGATCTTTCATTATTGTTTTTATTCTATCATATCTTTCATTATTGTTTTTATTCTAGTAGAAAACAACCAGAGGCGCTGGTAGCTCAGTCGATAGAGCGTGTGACTATCTTACCACCCAGCATGTCTGGAGTTGGATGCCCTGTCCAGGCAAAATTTTATGACCCCTTTGTCGACCCAGCAGCGAAATGGGTAGATAGGTCTATTATTGAGACTCATCGAAAGTACGAACGGTGTGGAAAGCCATGGCAACCTACCACGCTATGTCGTATGCTTGGAACCACCAGGGCTCCAATACCGGCTACCTTGCGTCCAACTTTGTCTATTGGATTTATTTTACTGTACTTTTAGGAAACGACCTGCAAATTTGTGTATTGGATTTATTTTACTGTACTTTTAGGAAACAACCTGCAAATTTGTGTATTGGATTTATTTTACTGTACTTTTAGGAGACATCCTGCAAATTTGTGTATTGGATTTATTTTACTGTACTTTTAGGAGACATCCTGCAAATTTGTGTATTGGATTTATTTTACTGTACTTTTAAGAGACATCCTGCAAATTTGTGTATTGGATTGATTTTACTGTACTTTTAGGAGACATCCTGCAAATTTGTGTAGTGGATTGATTTTACTGTACTTTTAGGAGACAACCTGCAAATTTGCGGGGATTGATGACATACCGGTGGTCTATTGATAATCTTATCTTTTCCCGCGATTCACATACTAGATCTATCAGTGGTGTCGGTGGCCGAGCGGTTAGGCTGCCGGACTAGGGATCATGAGGTCTCTGGTTCGCATCATAGCAATGCTAGGCCCGACGTTGAGTTCCTTGGAAAAGACACTTAACACGCATGTTCCTCACTCCATCCAGGTGTAAATGAATACAAGCACTAGATTGAGAGTCAGAAAAAACTTGCGTCAGGCTAGCGTTCTGTCAAGGAGGTGATTATTATCACTTGTTCCGCTATTGAAACCGGGATAAGCTCCGGTTTTATGGGCCGTAACGGCATTGAAAAAACTTTACTAACTTACATAACATCAACAACGCGCTCACCCACGCTCAACCACGCTCATCCACGCTCACCTACGCTCATCCACGCTCACCCACGCTCAACCACGTTCACCCACGTTCACCCACGCTCATCCACGTTCACCCACGCTCATCCACGTTCACCCACGCTCATCCACGTTCATCCACGTTCACCCACGTTCACCCACGCTCACCCACGCTCACCCATGTTCACCCACGCCCACGCTCACCCACGCTCACCCACGCTCACCCACGCTCACCCACGCTCACCCACGCTCACCCACGTTCACCCACGTTCACCCACGCTCACCCACGCTCACCCACGCTCACCCACGCTCACCCACGCTCATCCACGCTCATCCACGTTCACCCACGCTCATCCACGTTCACCCACGTTCACCCACGCTCACCCACGTTCACCCACGCTCACCCACGCTCATCCACGCTCACCCACGCTCATCCACGCTCACCCACGCTCATCCACGTTCATCCACGTTCACCCACGTTCACCCACGCTCATCCACGTTCATCCACGTTCACCCACGCTCATCCACGTTCATCCACGTTCACCCACGCTCACCCACGCTCATCCACGTTCACCCACGCTCACCCACGTTCATCCACGTTCACCCACGCTCATCCACGTTCACCCACGCTCATCCACGTTCACCCACGCTCATCCACGCTCACCCACGCTCATCCACGCTCATCCACGCTCATCCACGCTCATCCACGCTCACCCACGCTCATCCACGCTCATCCACGCTCATCCACGCTCATCCACGCTCACCCACGCTCACTCTCTCTACTTGACCTGCTCTTCCTGCCTTCATCCAATTAATCGATACTCTATCTTTCTAATATAAATAAAGGTGAACGTCTTTCCCGTTGACCACCTATAACTCAGGAACCACTGCACCCACTACCTCCACATTTCGCATGTAGATTTCAAATAGTCTGATTTAGGTTCTTAGAGGGGAAAAAATCAACAAACTCTTGGATCAAATCAGTATTATAATTGATTAAAAAGATTGCTTTGCCTACGATCCACGAAACTTTTTATTGTTACTAGATCTAATTTCTCGATTTCCGGTCTTTACAATAAAAAGCCCACATAACTACAGTATCGAGTACTATGTAAAAGCCCGTTACTCAGCAGTACTAATTTGATCTAACAATCATACTTGATATCACCCGTAACCGATACAGTGGTTTCTGAGTTAACCGCAGTCATTTATAATAAAGAGAAATCATAGTCCAATTGATTGGGAAATCATAGTCCTGGAAATATTTTTAGGTCTGGCCAGTTACCCAGTCCAAAACTTGACACCTGGAACTTTACAATGAAAAGCCCTACATAACTACAGTACTGACCTTAAAAAGCCACACAGATCAGAGGGACATACCAAAGGCGGCTGACATTGAGTTGAATAAGGGTGTTGACCTGGGACTACCTGTACTGAGATGGAGCACACACCTTCGTTTTAACGAGGCATGCTGACACAGGGAGCTACCTGCACTGAGATTTCCCTGACCAGTGGAGCTCGCACATTCGCTCCAATAAACCACGAGGAAAAAGGGGCTACCTGCCCTGGTACACTAAACAAAAACCACAGATGCCTACAGAGGAGATCGCACCTTCCCTCAAGACTCTCTCAACTGAGCGACAAAATCACGTGACGGTAAAAAAATCCCAGCGCAAGCATCCTCTCATTTTGTTTTCTTCAATTGAAGGAGATGGACGTGGATGAAGAAATACTTCAGTGGATGATATTACACTGGTTGTGGTTGCACTCGAAAAGAAAGAGAAGACGACGCTATTGGGTCCATAGAATAAACCAACGCCGTCGCCAACACGGCGAGTACCATCACCTGATGGAAGAAATACTTGCCGATGAGGAAAAATGCAGCCAATTTCCTCCGAAATTTTTTTTCCCATTCGGCATTGAGCTGATTTCTATTGCTGTACCCTGGGTCAGCTTTGTCATAAAGAAAGGGTCTTTTTTCAACAGCTACGACAAGCTTTATTGTTTGGTCGGTGTCCATGTTGGGTTTGCATGTAGTAATAAAATACGCTGCACTAAAGTTTATCGATGCTACACACTACACAGTTACTGCAGGCAGAGGTGGAAGAGTGTTGGGAATCGCACGCTTTCTTCATGTGTGTGTTTGTGTGTGTGTGTGTGTGTGTCTGTCTGTACCATGGGCATGTCAACCAGTCGTCCTTAACTTTAATGTTTGTTTCGAATTAAAAATATTTTAATGAAATTGTTTATTATGCATTTTTTTCAGCATCTCTACGCGGGAACTTGGTTAATTTCGGGTCGCTGATTACGAATCTGTTTTTAGATTTTCTCTCCGATCACTAGTTATTGACCTATGTCCAGCTCAAGACTCTGGGCCTTCGCCATTTCCGGTCAACGATGAATGCCTGTCTGGCGAGCAGGCACTTTTTGACGCCCAATCTAAGCGCAGCGCTTAGATCAAGCACCATGAGTCTATGCCCCCAAAAAAGGCGACATGTTTCGATGCCCCCGCTTGCCTCTACGCTTGCCGTTAGGGAGGCAAGTCGATGTAAGTCTGGATCTAGACGTTCAACACACAGGAATACGTATCCGATTAAATGACTAATTCTAACAAATATTATTTTTTCTCCAAACCTTTAATATTTCCTCGCGATGATAAGGAAATATTTGAGTCGCTGAATTAAAATATGCAATTAGATTTCACGGATGACAAGTTCCTACACTGTTATGTTCAGTCAAACATTTTCTTGGGGACGGGGATGGGGGGGGAGGAGGGTCTACGTCATCATTTCCGTTTTTTCACGATCTCGATACGAGCATCTGTGTGTATTTGTGGCTGTCTGTGTGTATGTGTGTGTGTGTGTGTGTGAATGTGTGTATACTGTAAGTTTGTGTACATTTCTAAGTGAAGGTAATGACAAAAGATAATATGAAAAGCCCCCATAGGAACAAAGACAGAGACAAATACAAGGAAAAGACAGAAAAAAATCCTGGCCACCATGGGGATCGAACCCGCGACCTCTGCGTTGGCACACATCGCCTCGCCATGAAAAGAAAACGTGCTACCAACCGAGCGTAGTTAGAGCGTAGTTAGCTCGGTTGGTAGCACGCTTTCTTTTTCATGCCGAGGCGATGGGTGCCGTGGCAGAGGTCGCGGGTTCGATCCCCATGATGGCTAGGATTTTTTCTGTCTTTTCCTTGTATTTGTCTCGTCTTTGTTCCTATGAAGCTTTCATATTATCTTATGTCATTACCTTCACTTCCGACATGCCCCTTGTCTCACTCTTTGTCTTTACATTTCCTAAGAGCACAACATCAGGCAGGAAAACCCCGGTCCAGCCAGGATTTTGCATCAGTGTCGTCAAGGGGACTCGGTAGTCAAGAGGCAAGGTGTCGGCCTCTCAACTCAACGGCTGTGGGTGCATGCCTCGCTGGCGGTTGAAAATAATTTTCTCATTGTTTTTTCGAGTAAAATTTTTTCTCTCACTCAAGACTCAAGACTACAACAGGTGAAGATGTTCGGCAACAAAGTTGTTGTTTTTTTTTATTATTGTTTGACACGTGTCACACAGAGTACGATCTACGTGGGGAAAGTGACACAAGAACTTCCCAAGATTTTCTCACTGTGACCGTGATCAAAAAGCGAAAGACGACCGGACTGTCTGTCTGACAAACCAATCGAGTCAGAAAGGGAAGAGGCGGGTAAGGGTTACCATAGCCGAGACGGTCAAGACCAGCTGCACAATTGTCGTGTGTATGTGTATACATGATTAACACAGATCTAGATTACACACACGCACACACACACACACAGACACACGTGCGTGACAGATTTTGTCAGTAGAACGAGGCAAGAAGATGTTATCAAGTTTGCTTTTCACATGAATTGACGCTTAAAATGCAACAAATTGAAGACGAGTTTACGAACTCATACTAACTGTTGTTGCATCTTGAGGGGGTAATTAGCGTTGTAAAATTAGGTTACATAATAAAACCGTGCATAATGACGAATCGTGCATTTAGGCGGCATGTGTTTTGGCGGAGACTAATGTATTATCAAAACAAATCAAAATCATAATCAGTGTGGTCATGATTTCAAACTCATAACACGGCCCATTGTGTCACACAATGCCTGTCAACTTCCTGCGTACGAGTGCAGCACCTCAATCACGTGACTACCACCCCTACTTGGTCCCCTGACTAATCCTCCTCTCCCTCTCTGTACTTTCGTAATGATGGAACAAACAGCATGGATCGACCGCGTGTTTCCGTTTCCGGTCATATTGCCGGCTTAGTGGTTTCACATCATTTATTATTTATCCACCGGCAGACCATCAATCCATTACCGAAGTACTTTACAGCTCCTTGCGTGTGCGTGTGTGTGTGTGTGTGTGTGTGTGTGTGTGTTTATGCGTGTATGAGTGTTTGCGAATGCGTGTGTGTTGTGATTTTTTTTAGCTTTTCTAGCTGCAGACGCCCGGCATTACCCTGGTTAACCGATTATTGATTACATTAATTTTTGTTTTAATTCAATTTCAATTCAATTCAATTCAATTCAATTGAAAAACGTTATTGCCCTCATAAAGGGACATCATCTTTAAACTCGTGTGTGCCTTTGTATAAATACCACTAATGGATTATTCGTGCGTGCAATTACATCATAGAAAACGTGCATGTCCTAACGTTGACATATCAATATGGCTATAAAAACCCTTTACAAAATCGTTTTTGGCTTGAATTTGTATTCATATTCCATCATAATAGTATACAAGCATGTTACATCCAGGGTGGTGCCAAGTACACGATTATTAAATCGGATCAGTATTCGATACTGAATTTACGCAGGTAGGTGTTAACAGTACTATTCCAACTTTTTAATTATGAAACCTCTTGAAAATGGCGGGTAAGCTGAATGAAAATTCTACTCACGGGCAAGGAAACAATGAAATTTACATTAGTTCAACGTCACTTTTGGTAGAAAATTTTCTCAAACGGAAACGACTGAGGGGTGATTTAAAGCTAACATGCAAAACATGGTTACACTTGGGGGCCTATCAGAATCAACAGAGCCTTTGGCGAACAAAAATCAACCAACTCAGAATTATAAAGAATGTAGATAATATATTATGGAATTTAGGAGGAAAGGGAAGCGATTTGAGAAATTTAGGAGGAAAGGTAAAGTGAATTTGACCGTAAGGCGCTTCATTCTAGCACGTGTCTGTAGCCAGGTAATCCTTCACGCGAAAGGATATATATATATATATATATATTGGATTTGGGGGAGGGGGGATGAGGAGTGACAACATCATATCAACATCCTTTGCACCCAGTCAGTACCCTTTCGGAACAATATCATCTTCTTGAATTCAAACTGAAGCAACAAACGATTATATCATGAGGTTTTCTTAATCGTTGAAGATGAGACTGTGGAGGGGCTGGAAGTTAATTCTAAAACAGAACAAAAAGCGACAAAACAAAACAAAAAAGAGCTCCCAAAACGCACACAGACACGCACAGAAATCCCATACCACACGACGCCTAACATGAGTAATGTAGCAATGTTTAGCATACAATCCATAAACTGTGATAGCATTCAGTTGCCATGTGCTTGGGTAAACACATCAAAGGCAAAACAGACCTCTGCTTTATTCGGTTACAGGAAAGGTGGACTGAATATTGATTTGAAAAAAATCCAGCAGTTGCAGACGAAGAGGTTTTTATTATTCTGTATAAAAAGTGTCAGTGACTGTAGCCCTCCCCGCCCCCCAGCCAAACCAAGATAGCGTGAGGAGAAAAATAGGGCTGACGAATATTTGATTGCCATAATTATAGAAACTCGCGAGCAGCTTCGAGAGATGCCGTACAATTTTGACTTGATTTAATTTAACCCACATCCACAACTAAATGGTGATCTCGGCAATTTTGGTTTGATTTTCAATTTTGCCCGGACTGCCCTGTAAACAGCCAGGGAATCTTTAACGTGCACAAAGTGTTGTGATCTGCACACGGGGCCTTCTTTTTATCGCCTTTCTCCGATGGCACTGTGTGTCGATCCACCTTCATAGCACCAAGGGATAGACTTTGCTCTAAAAACAAAAAACGTGAGAAAATGTGTCAACCGTCGGCGGGCTTTGAACCCACGACCTTTGGGTTGAAAGGCCGACACCTTGCCTCTAGAATACCGAGTCCCCCTTCAATGTGCAAACCATTGGGCTGAATCTCGTATTCAACGCTTTGCATTCTTTTTTCAATATCTGGAATATCTCTTTGTAAGTTGTCTCTTTCTTTGACGATAGCAAAAGAATGCACACAGTGCGTACGTATTGTCCATTCTTTCCCCCCTTTTTTTAAATTCTTTTACTGTAAAACTATACAGCTGGTAGAAATATAATATGTACAAAAGTCTGGGACTCAAGAGTATTCAGTAAAAAAAGTTAAAAAAATAATTCACCGTTTTTTTCGTGGCATTTCGACGGTGTCAATAAAACCGCATAGAACAATAATATACAACTGATTGCTGTATTGCATGATCCGTTTAATGTGGGCAAATTAATTTCCTACAGCTGAAAAATAAAAGCAGATTAGACTGAATCTGAAGCAGACAATGATGAAGATGAAGGAGATGATTTTGTTGCCTTTAAAAGAAAGTATGAATTTATTTATTTAAGAATGACATGAATAGCAAACCTAGGCTTTTTAAACAATGTAAAATTAAAGGCGTTATGATCACCTTATTTCTTTTCAAATGCTCTGAAGAAAACTTGTTTTTGTTTCGAGCTCAATACATTTGAAAACAAATATACATATTGCGATATGAACTTTTTAAAGAACTACACAAAATCTGAACTTGATATGCTGTAGAAGAAGACAATTGTCCACACCCCCACACACACACACGCACACATACACACACGCACACATACACACACACACATACACACACAAACGTAACCCACAGGAAGTGACATTGACTGCAAGTACATGTCGTATTTCATTATTAATTTACACGCGATCACTACCTTATCACCTTGCTATGTTCATCAGCGCTATAGACATGGACATGCAGCTGAGACAATATCTGTTGGAGGACATCCTGTAGCCAAAACTACGCAAGACATAAGATTTGAATCTTTCTTTCTGACGTAGTGAAAGGGTTTCCCTGTAGCCATTACGAACTTACTATATTTTTATCATTCTTTTTGTCTTACATATTCATATGGGATTTAATTGTCAGGGCTTAAAAGCTCAAATACTTTGACCACATCAAACGACATAAACTGTCCCCGCAGAAAATCGTGGCCGCAAGTCGTGCGAGAAGAAACAGAGGACAACCATGCAAAATATGTGACAAAGACATAGAGGAAGCGGTTAAAAAGACTATAACAGAGGTAGGATCAATGTCACTGGACAGAGAGACATTCAGAGATGATGTCGGTGATGCAACGTCCTATGAGACATGCAGTTGATGCTGATGCAGAAGATGATGATGACGATGATGATGATGAAGATAATGATGATGATGATGATGATGATGATGATGATGATGAAGGTGATGATAATGATGATGATGATGATGATGATGATAATAATGATGATGATGATGATGATGATAAGGATGATAAGGATGATGATAATGAAGAGCAGGAGTAGGACGGTGATGATAATTGGTTGTCTATAAAAACAGCCCTAAAAGGTTCCCACCTGGGTACAAACGGATCGTGTTGTTTTGGTTTGTTTCCTTTTTAAATGGGGGGACGAGATGGCCGAGTGGTTAGAGGCTTCAAAAGGTGACATAGAGGTACTAAGTTCGGGTCCCACTTCAGACATTCGGATTTTTTTCATGGGCAAGAAAATTTGCCCTAATTATTCCCTTGGACAACATGGGTGATTCCCGTTGCATTGAGCTTCAGCTCGATAATAGTCTCTCTTCCTTTTGATGTCCCGCGCAGACGGTAAGAATGCCAGATGGGACACCTTTCGATGTCCTACACGGGTAAGAATGTCAGGTTTGTATTCATCTTGGCTTTACTAGTTTATATGTGCACGTGCCTAAACGCCTTAACATCAGCACCCCCACCCCGGATCAGTTTTCTTGTTTGTATTTAAAACCATACCTCATTTCTGATCAGAAGCTACATTTAAACACACCAATCACCTTGTTCACAGTAAGTTATATTATTTTATTTTCATTTTACGTTTTTTTAAATTATAATATGGCGCACCTCTCTATTACTGATCGTTGTAGATGCAATTGGCATGTTTGATGCAGGAGTTGGTGTTAAAGATGATATAGCGAGACACTTTAAAAGTTGTCCAACAACCATTTCAAGGTGAGAAGAAAGTGAAATATTCATGGAAATGTTGAAGATCTTGCGAGAACAGGGCATCCAAGCGTCACTTCTGAGCGACAAAAGCTTCAAATAGTAATAACTCATTTACGTGATAGAAAGGGGGGACTCGTTAATCAGGAGGTAAGGTATCCGTCTCTTAACCAAAAGGTCATGGGTTCAAGTCCCTCCAACGCTTGAAAAAAAATGGCATCGAGTTCTTTTGAGTAAAATCTCTCCTTCATCAATCCCATTTTCCTTTATCAATCCCATTTTTCTTTATCAATCCCATTTTCCTTTATCAATCCCATTTTCCTTTATCAATCCCATCTTCCTTTATCAATCCCATTTTCCGTTATCAATCCCATCTTCCTTCATCAATCCCATTTTCCTCTATCAATCCCATTTTCCTTTATCAATCCCATTTTCCTCTATCAATCCCATCTTCCTTCATCAATCCCATTTTCTTCATCAATCCCGTTTTCCTTCATCAATCCCATTTTCCTTTCGTAGCCTCGGTTAAGAATACTAAAAATAGTATTCTTCGGGTTACTATGCTTTGACGCTCACACACATGCAATAAACCAAGAATGGAATGACACTTCGCAGAGACAAGTCACGTGTCTTGTTGCACGTATGTGACGGATATGTCGTTTGTGTATCCGGCAGCGCGGAGGACACACGCACTACCAAAATGTAACTCTGCTCATTTTTTTTAATGGCATGAATACAGTTAAACACCTTTTTTCTCAATTTTGGCAAGACGTAAAGCAATGAAATTTCATATACATATAGAAAAATACATGAAATATTATTATGTAGAATTTTATTATAATTGATTGGTAGGGCCTACTTTGCTAGCAACTTACGAAGATAAAAAAAATATTTTAATTTCTTTTGTCCGCGAGTATATTATTCGTTTGGTCACTGAGATATTATTTCGAATAACCAGGACCTAACACAAATAATATGCAAAATGTATTATTATGTTCCATGTTAACAGGCTCTACTTTAGTGTAAAAAAAGGTGTTTTCCATTCACTATTACTTGAGT
>JAXRKP010000529.1:105000-122500 GCA_037039925.1 Doris montereyensis
AAGTCTTACACAGCAGATAGAAAAAGGTCAAATTTGATATTTTCAATCAATTTTTACAACCTTTTGTCACAGCCTCATATACACCAAGGATTAAATGTGATAGGAAAATTTTTTTTCTCGTATTATGCATAGCGGTAATAAATAAAATTCAAAAATACAAAATGTTTAAAAACAAACATACATATATTCATCAACCCTGATATTATGATCATAGGTGTTCCTATCGATTTATGCAGACACTGGCACATACAACCAAACAAAAGAAATTTGAATATTTGGTGTATGCCTGTTTTCCTCATAAAGATAGCCACAAGTAGAGAAATCATTTCTTGAATAAATATTAATAATGGGTGAATCACAAAATCTGAAATGCTTTCAAAGCATCTTCTTGAACAAGAAATAATACGAATGGAACCATTTCATTGCGTCAACGTGTTGATGGTACAAAATTAACATAATTATTATTTTGTTTCATTTGTAGTTGAGGTTGGAGTCACTTCTGATGCAGCTGTTGACCTGCATCTATGGACAAACAATTTTGTTGAACTGGGGACAGTTTGTAACTGAGACAAAGCAAACATTGAATAACATCTAGCAGTAGAGCTGCCAAACAAATGAAGAGAAAAAAGTGGGAGATTGAAATAAATAAGAAGATTTGGAAGAATAAAAAAACACTGTACAATTTGAAAATGCTAAGAAAACTTAAAGGGGACAGGAGAAACCAAAAAAAAAGCTAAAAAAAAAAATTAAAAGGGAGAAAAAAAAGGCATACAATCTTGAAAAAGAAAGCATATAGTCTTGAAAAAAAAAAAAGGCATACAATCTTGAAAAAGAAAGCATATAGTCTTGAAAAAAAAAAGGCATACAATCTTGAAAAAGAAAGCATATAGTCTTGGAAAAAAAAAAGATGCAGATCCGTGTTTTTTTTTAGCAGTAGGTTGGCAGCATTGTGGTAGGTAGTACATTTGGGTTAAATCTTAAAAGGCAGCTTACTTTGCAAGACACAGCTTGATATGGAATCCACAAAGGAGCACATGGAGAGGTCAGATAAGAACACCATGGGGACAACAACAACAAAAAAGGGGGGGGATGGGAAGGCGGAGATAGCAAAACTTGGAAGGCCTGGGTAGGGCTAGAGGTGTTCACACAAGAAAGGAGAAATTGACAGCTCTTATTTTTCTCTTGTTCCACTTCATCTTTGCTCATTTGGGACTTAAAACATCTAATATTCATCTCCATTTACAATTTGAATAAAAGAAACATGGTACGACAATCAAGACCTTTGTGAACTTTCTTTACAACAACAACAACAAACAAACAAAAGAAGAAGACAATAAATTGTACGTGGAAAATGGAATATTTATATATGTATATCATTCTGAGTCGGTCGTTCTTTGTTGCCAAAGACTCTGTTGCTAGACCATTAAAAGTAATCATCTTTGGCATGAGGGTTATAAATGAGCCCAAGATGATTTTCGTTTGAGAAAATGTTCTACCAGAAGTGATGTTTATCTAAGGAAAATTTCATTGTTTCCCCGTCTTTTTGAGCACAATTTTGATTCACCTAAGCCGCCGTTGTGAAGAGTTTTTATAAAAAGTTGCAATAGTACTGCTCACGTTACTCTGCTTAACCTCATCTCAGTACCGAGTACTGACTTGATCGCATAAATAGTCGTATTTGATATCACCTGAGTTAAAGCATGCTTGTTGTCTGACATTTTCATTTAAGCCAGTTAACAAAATAAGCTTTAAAAAAACTGTTGCTTCAGTTCGCTACAACAATTTGACTCCGGTAAATTATCCTTTAAAATTATGTGGTGATAGGAAAAGAAGCCCAATACGTGCAAAACAAGAACAGTTGGTAACAAAGAGGAATAAAAAGACACGTCATGTATGTTGTAATATACATCAGAATGGTGTTTTCGGAGTTTCATCCCAATCTCTCTGAGTCTCTGACATTATTCCAGGGTTTCTTTAAACAAAAATTACATGCATAACCCATATACATATTTTTCAAGGTAAATATGGACTTAATTACTCAAGACAAAAAAACATACTTACTACGTTTTTTACGCATTGGTTGGCAGCTATGTAGAATGAATTGACATAAGATGCAATGTGAAAAATCTCAGGAAAAGACCCAAAAGGTTTACCGCTCAACAATATGAAATGAATTTGTTTGCTTGTCTGTTTGATTGGAATTCCCCCCCACATCCACATCCACCACATGCGGTGATCTCAGGGATGGGTAAATGAAGAGGAAACCGCAAGATGAAAGACCAAGTGAAAGAGAGGAAGGAGAGAAGTGAGATGTACCAGCAGTGCTCATCCCCAACCGCCCACATGAAATGGGAGGAAGGAAAGAATGACAGAGGCAAAGAGAACACTTAAAAGCTGATGGAAAAAGAAAATCCCAAAGACAGAGTAAGAAGGAGAAAACTCCTGGCGCACGATTTAACTCAGAAATCCACCTTGAGAACGACAAAGAATAGAAAAATAAAGCCGTCACCTGTAAGTGTAAGCACTGAAATACACCTGCTGCTACACAGGTGGCTCCAGAAACTCACTATATCAACGACAAAGAAAAGTAATGAAAAAATACTTGCTACACAGCCTGTAAGTGTAAGCACTGAAACACACCTGCTGTTACACAGCCGGTAAGTGTAAGCACTGAAATACACCTGCTGCTACACAGCCCGTAAGTGTAAACACTGAAATACACCTGCTGTTACACAGCCTGTAAGTGTAAACACTTTCAAGTTAGCTGTAATGTGATGTCAACTCTTTCAAGTTAGCTGGGATATGTTTGACACTGGCGATATACTGCAACACAAAATCAATATGTCAGGAAACCCTTTCCGTTCTTGGTCTGCAAACAAAACCCAGGAAAGCATGGTATGGTATGGTATGGTATGCTCGTAAAAGCAACATTTCACATACCTACAAATGTAAGTAAATAAAAAACCCAGATCATGGTGATCACTATGGCACACATGATAAAACATAATGGGAAGTGTATCGGGGCAAGTTTGTATGGATAAAATGGCTACAATCAATTTGAGCTTAAAATATGTATTGGATTAATAACAAAACAAGATCAGAACCTGACAAATGGGCGTATATACATAATAGATCAAATAAAACAATATGGGCGTATATACATAATAGATCAAATAAAACAATATGTGCAAAAGTTGCTTTCAATGATAAAAAAATAAAAGAACAAATCTTCACTTGTATACTGTGTGAATGAGAAGACATAAAATCTGTTTGAATGCTTCGTGAGAACTCATCCCGGCCACCGTGTGTGGTGACCTCAAGGTGAAATACGAGGAAACAGCACGATAGATTAATGACACATAAAGGAGTGAAAGTAAAAAAGTAAAATCTACCAGAAGCACCCACCAATTGACCATGAAACGTACAGAAAAACAAACTGATGGGTCATCTGAAAGAGTAAAAATAACGTAGTAGGAATAATTAGTAGGTGGAAGCATATATACATATACACAAACACACACACAGATACATAAATACATACACACATACATAAATGCACAAACATACATCTATGCTTTTAAGTAATATATTAATAAGAAAGAGATGGAATCCAAAGTTTGGCAAGGTTTCATTGAGGACAGCATCTCAAAACTGTTTTGAAATAAGAGACAGTATGGGGAGAAATAGGTGCAGACTCTAGGATCAATTCTATAAAAGTATAACAATCCTCTAGTGTTGTTTTTGTTTTGTTTCCAAAGTTGATCACATCCATTACAAAAAAACAAGTCGTGTTTAAAACGGCAATACAACTTGTCTTTTTGTAGTGAAGATCAGAATACTGTAACTCTCTTTACAGTGAACACAATAGAACAAGCAGATAAACAGCAGGTGGTCAAGTATGTAAGAACTACATGTAGCAGGAGCCAAACAACAACCTTATATTGAATCAATATATAATAGATGTCCTTTGTAAACGAACATGTTAGGAATGAAATTTCAACAGTGATAAGACATATTGTGGCTCATGATAGAACAAAGTGTATCAACAAGTGGTCGGCTAAGAATTATATTGCCCGTGACTACACATTTGACAAATTTTTAAACTTCCGAATTCTGTCCCTGATCGAAAACTACATTCCCTCCCCCGAGGATCGGCGGGCATTTACAAGTCGTACTGTTCAGAGGACGATGCGCCTTGCCCCAGGTAGACTTATATCCGTTGGGGGCCATTGTTCTGCCGACCGGCCAGACGTCTGCCCACATGCCTGGATCCAAACCCTTTCAGATTCTCTTTTCCAGCTGAGAATGTAAAACTTTTCTCTCAAAACAGATTAGTGTGCAGTTAAAAGTAAGTCCCATACTCAAAACAGATTAATGTGCAGTTAAAAGTAAGTCCCATACTCAAAACAGATTAATGTGCAGTTAAAAGTAAATCCCATACACAAAACAGATTAATGTGCAGTTAAAAGTAAGTCCCATACACAAAACACATTAATGTGCAGTTAAAAGTTCAATCCCATACACAAAACAGATTAATGTGCAGTTAAAAGTTCAATCCCATACTCAAAATTGAGCGTAAGACAGACAGCAGAAGATCCCTGGTTTCTCTCGGCATCGTATAGCATGGTGTGATAGTTTGGCATTGCTATCTACGCCACCTGTACTTTCACCGAGTCTGACCAGACCTAGCTACCCATTTGGCTGCTGAGTCGACAGGCGGGACACAAAACATTTGCACAGACTGGGAATCGAACTTGGGCCTCCTGCGTTGTAGTCAAATACTCTACCCACTGAGCTACCAGCGCCTTATATGTAGTAAGGACAATATAATACTGAGCTAAAGAAGTGTAGAATACACCACAGATTGTATCGTTCAACAACAAAAATATACATGAAAATGGGAAAATCATTTCAATAATTCACCGAAAATTGATTATTATACAGCAACAAAAGCTGAGGAAATATCATGGGAACATTCTTATACAGAGTGTAAGCCATATTATACAATACATTTGTGTGTGTATGTGTATGCGTGTATGGTTATAATTCTACCCACGTATTGATGTATACAAATCTAAAAAAGGAATGTTCTCCACTGTACTTGCATGTATGTCAAACGTTTTAGGTCGAGATCTTTTTGTGTTTGTAGTTTTTGTTTTTGCTAAATAATTTATTTGACTTATTCTTTTAAAAAATTTATCGGGATTGCTTTCAGTTGTTTTTATATATATAAATATATATATATATATATATATATATTAGCCTTTTTGTTTTTCCTGATATATTTTACTTTATTTATTTGAATTTTCTGTCTTATTTATTTGATATCTTCACCAAGAAAAAGAAGAAAGAAAATCCCTATAAAAACCAGACAGACTCTGCACCAGCACCCGCCATGAAGAACGCACTTCAAACCATGCTAGCTAGGATCCTTTGGAAACATATCACTGACACATAAACCTGTGTTACGCTATATTTTCGGAGTATTTGCTAGTAATATTTTATTTACTTATGCTATAATATAGATGTAAATATAATATTGATGTTTTATTTGAAGAGATACAAGTTGAGATTTCTGTGAGTTTAAATTTGTTTTCCTGTGTCTGCTTTAAAAAACATCACAACTGACGTACTCCCCATTTTGTGTAAAATTGTCACATTTATCACAACTGACATACTCCCCATTTTGTGTAAAATTGTCACATTTATCACAATTAAAATTGTCACATTTATCACAATTGACGTACTCCCCATTTTGTGTAAAATTGTCACATTTTTATTATTAATTTCTCTTCTTGTCAAATTTGGTAAGAAGAATGAAGTCTATGATATGAAACTCAAAAGCCTCAATCCGTTGTAAATGAATTGTTATCTTTCTTGATTTTATCCTTTGTCCGGTTTGCATTTCACCGTGACAGACATTTTGTCCGTGTTGTGCCATCACAACGGACACATAAATCTGTGTAAATTTATATTTTCGGAGCATTTGCTGGTAATTATTTTACTTTTGCTGTAATATAGATGTAAATTCAATATTGATGTACTATTTGTGGATGTAAGTAGAGATTTCTATGAATTTGAATTTGTTTTCCTTCGTCCGCTTTAAAATCTTCACAACTGACATATCTTTTTTTTTTTTATCAATTTACAAGAATTATGTTACTTGTTTATGGATTTTAGTGTTTCTACTGTTTTCCACTGTGTGTTATTATAGCAAAGTCAACTTTTCGGTAAGGGAAAATTTCATGCTTGTCTGTTGAGATTTTGGACAAAGTGAAAGCTGATATTTTCTCACTTCAAAATGGTTTATAACACAATTTTTTTGGTATTCTCTTTTAAAATAGACAAAAGCATCTCCCAAGATGCTATTTCTTTCCTGAAACCTCAAATATCTTTTGTCCAGCATCACAACAGACATTTTCGGTGGTGATTGATAAAAGCTCTGGGATTTCAGCACATATATGTAAAATACTATCTTCTAAACCCCATTGAATCCCTTCTTAAACATATAGGTACATAAAAACATGGAAATTCACACAACTACCCACAATTTCAAAAATAGCCCCAGCTTGAGGTTTCGTGTCAGTGACCTTTTGTCACTGGCTCATATATATATATATATATATATATATATATATATATATATATATATATATATATATATATATATATATATATATATATATATATATATATATATATATATATATATATATATATATATATATATATATATATATATATATATATACATAAAGTATGCCTCTGAAGAATATCTTACTCAACTCAAATCTATAAGTGTACAGACAAACCTTGAGGCGAGGGGCATGCAGAAACTACCCTTTGTCTGCCAAAAGCCTGTGATTCCAGTTTTACATTTCATTCATTTAACTAAATTATAATCACAACAACATGCAAATGATTGTAAAGGTTTCTTTTGCAAAGTGCGTTATCAGTGCATAAACATGTGTAAAACAACTTAATGAAGATAACCATCACTACATAAATTACACTGGAACTTCTTCAACCAAACATATTGATATACTAAAGGCAATCCTCAACATGATCTTAAAAAATAAACAGAGTGGAGATTGATGTGTAAGCTCTTTTGATCTTGCATTCGGCTCCGATATTTAAAATGCTCCAAGGCGATTATTTCTGTTCGTGTTGTTTGGCCTTTGGCTTTGCTCGTAAGCTGGGGAAGTTCATCTTGACTGGCGGGGATGGGGCTGGTTTGTTCATAGTCTGGCGGAGCCTCAATTTCCATGTATTCAGTCTCCTCAGAATCTTGTTGGTCTGACGGCTCATTTGTTGTCGCAGGTGAGTCGGGCTGATCATCCAGCCTGGGTGATAGGTCTAGGGGAAAAAAGAAATAAATAAACGTAGTTCCTTCAATGCCGTTATGGTTAACAGAGCTGCACCTCATTACAATTTTGGTGGCATGAAGAGAGAAAAAAAACCTCCTGGACATGATACTAGTTTATCACAGATTTTGCTCCCCAACTGATGCTGGTACCCACTAGCACCTGAGTTAAGTGGAAAATTGTATGTTACGTGCCTTTCCCAAGGAACACAACGCTGGACCTAATATTACCAGGATTTAAACCCAGAACCTCATGATCCTAAGTCTGACTGCCTGCACCTGCACTAGGCCTCCAACGCCACATGGGAAGCTTGAGTTGATTTGATTCTGGTTTTACCTACATTCACAACTTAGGTTGTGGCGGGGGTCTTAAATTTTGCCTGGACTGCCCTGTGAACAGCTACGGAATCTTTGGCATGCACAGTGTTGTGATCTGCACATGGGAACTTCTTTTTGTCCTCCGTCTCCGATGACACAAAGTGTCGATCCACGTACCTGGATGGACGGGGTGTGTTCAACATAACTCGAGAAATTGTGTTCAACCATCGGGGCTTGAACCCACAATCTTTTGGTTGAGAAGCTGACACATAATGCCTTTAGACTACTAAGTCCACCACCTTGGGGAAGCAACATAAAAATATCTCAGGAGCTTACTTCACTTCACCCGGTTATGTATGGCGACATTAAGTGCTAGAGTTATACTACATGTATAAACAAAGAAATATTTTCATTGGTAGATTGCTTATATCCTACTTGTGTCCACCTACAGTGCTGACATATATTGTAGCACTTCACAATTGGACAGCTTTTTAAATTTGATTTGATTTACATATGTCCACGACTGAGGTGATCTCAGGGCTTCTGGTAGGATTTTTAATTTTGCCTAGACTGCCTTATAAACAGACAAGGGATTTTTTACGTGCACAGACTGTTGTGATCTGCGCACGGAGCTCCTTTGATTCGTTCATCTCTGACAGGACTAGTTACCGATCCACCGACTCGAACCAAGGGGGTAGCTTTTGCTTGAAAGAAATTCGAGAAAAATTTTCGACCATTGGCGGAGATTGAGCCCACGACCCTTAGGTTGAGAGGCTCGACACCTTGCCTCTGGACTACCGAGTCCCCCTATTTGAACAGCCTTAGGGGAATCTTAGTAATAGTAATGGTAATGGTAATAATTCATTTATAAAGCACATAAATTCATCTAAGGTCTAAGGCGCTGTGAATAAACTTTACTTATCATGTACAAACACATGACAAATACTTATAACATTATTTGAAAATGTAAGTGAGTAAAAAAAATTGTACAACTACACATTATAATCACAACAATTTGATGAAATAGAGAGCGGAAATTTCACAACTTAAAATGTTGGTTTACATATTCTTCAACATTTTATGAGGTGTTGTAGCTGACCCATAGTGTTGTGAACATGTATTCACGACGACACTGGTTTCAAGCCTCACGGCTAGCACAGGTGGGGCATTTCCACAACGTTGTACTCTTAGGTACGGTACTTTGCTCTACATTCATATTACTTGACTCAGGTGTGAATGAGTACCCAGCTATAGGTAGAGAACGATCTTGTCAGGGTGTCAGTACGAAAAACCAAACAGGCTGTGTACTGTATGCTTCCCTGGGAGTTGAAAAGGCCTCTGAATGAAATGGCCTGCTGGGGATAAAGGATGTGCAGTTGGTGAGCATCATGCCAGTGTTTCAGGGATGAAACTCAGCAAGCCAACTTTGGCATGCAGATCAGTTTGACAGTTTGAAAAAGTCTGCAAGTGTTGACTCAACAACGTTGTATAGATATTGTAAATATTTAGGGGTTACCATTGATGACATACTCACATGGAAGGACCACATGATAAAAAAAGAAAAGAAATTCACACCTTAGACTTCTCAGTCATTAGGGGCATTTTTACCACAAATCAGATAAATCTCGTTTATTGCACTACTGGTAGCAGTTCATTCCCTTCACATTGATACAAAAAGCTCATATCGGGTTTTTTTAGAAACGATACCGGCCTAACTTTGAACACATTGGTTGTACCATAAAAGCCGGAAATTTTATCTAAAGTATAACAAGTTGGTACTTATTTTAATCATCACAAATACTCTAACCGAAAAATATACTTTTGAGGAATTATTTACAATATTAGCTAAGCTCTGCCGAAAGTTACGGGAGACATTTCGCACACCTGTTATTAGAAAATGCAATCCAGCATGAGTATAAGAGACTCAGAGCAGTTGAAATAGGATCAACAAGAAGTATTTAAGAGTCTCTCCAGATTGTATGACGTTTCAAAGTATTATACTATTCTTTTCTAGGTTTAAATGCAAAAAAACATTCAAATAACGGAAAAAAAAATTGTTTTAAATGTGATTTACTCAAAATGTTACTTTTTGACAGTGATTTGTGATCTACTTTTTGATTTATACTCCGATTGCCCGCCATTTTGGTATATAGCATGTATGACGCAATTCAAAATTTTCTCCAGTAGCGATTTTCGATGTCACTTCAATTTTTGCACAAATAATTTTGGTGTGATTAAATTTGTAACAAATTGGAAAGGCATTTTTAAAAGATTCATAAAATCAAAACCGTTTATTTCATTAAAAAAATCGCACTACTGGGTGCGGCTAAATATTGAATCCAATATTGTGTGTGCCAAATTTGTTAAAAACTGAAAAAGCCTATTTAAAATAAGTTATATGTATTTTTGCAATGAAAATCCAAGATGGCAGTGTTCCCATTGCACCATATGATAAAAAATAATAATAAAAATTTCAAGTAATTTAGACCTGATGAGTACAATGGTAGTGGCTAAAATTGTCTATAGCAAATAACAATGAAAGACATATTCAGGACCCCCCCCCTAAACAGGAAATTACAGTATGTTTTTTACATGATATGCTCACAATCAGGATCACGACAGAAAAATTAATCAACACAATATAATACAATTCATACTCTCTCGTAGTCACTCACAGTGAAAAAGTGACATGAAGAAGTAGAAACCTGTCAGTGGCTGCCACAAATCCCTCACACATTTATTATAGTAATGAGAATAAAATTGTATATCGTAGACTGCCAGTAAATGACAAACATCTGCCATGAAAATAATGTTGTTGTTGTTTTTATAAGAACAGCTCTGTTTAAAGGCTGATTGAACAATGACATTGACAATGCGTTTCCTACCTGAAGGCTCTTCAATGGCATCAGGAGAATATGCTGGCGGCTGAGCAGATTGGTAATGATTGGCCACTTCAGAGTAACTGCACAGAAGTATAGAAACATGAAAACATAAATACACAACTGAGGTAAAGTAAAGTTGCATCAAGGCCATTACGGCCCATAGAGCCGGAGCTTATCCCTGGTTTCTGTAGCGTGCAGCGAAACAAAGTGATAATAATCACCCTCACCTCCTTGACAGGACGCTAGTCTGACACAGATTTTTACTCCCAAGCTAGTGCTTGTACCCATTTGCACCTGGGGCGAGTAGGAAAATGTGTTTTAAGTGTCTTTCCCAAGGAACACAACGTCGGACCTAGCTTTGCTAGGATTCAAACACAGGACCTCATGAACCCTAGTCCGGCAGTCTAACCACTCGGCCACAGATGCCACAACAGAGGTATAGAAACATAAATACATAAACAAACAATTTTTTTTATTGCATTGTGAAACAAAGGAACTTCATATTTCGGTGTGTCTTATCTTTGTAAAAAAACAAAACAATCTTTAATAGAAAACAGCAAAAAGTGTTAGATAAATATCATATAATACACTTCATTTGTTTGTTTAATTGGAATCGCCCTATCCTCCAATGTATGCTGACGATCTCAGGATAAGTAATCGTAATAGGGAAACAATAATTACAATGTCCATAAACCTGTGGCGCCAACGCATATCAGTGATTTGCGCCCAGAGCTCTATATATGACATGTTGGCGCAATATAAATGTGCCTTATTATTATTATTATTATTATTATTTTTATTACTGTCATTATTATTATTATTATAACTATTAATGTTCAAGTCTCCAAATGCTGTCCCAACTCTAAGGGGTAGTCCAGGGGCAAGGTGTCGGCCTCCCAACCAAAACGGTTGAACAAGTTTCTCGATTTTTTTCGGGCTGTTTACAGGGCAGTCCAGGCATAAATTTAAAAACCTACGAAAAACCCTGAGATCATCATAGCTGTGGAAGTGGGTAAAATCAAAATCAAATCAAATCAAATCAAATTCCAACTCTAAAAAGAAATATTCTTATCTTTTTTTTTAAATACGTACTCTGGGGGAGCTTCCAAGGTGTCATAGACGGTGTTGGATTCAGCGGAATAGGCCATGTTCGAGAAACCAGGATAAGGCGGTGGATCCATGCTCAAGTTGTTTCTCCGATCTCTCGGGTTGTTCACAATGAGAGGGTTGATGACAAACACTGACGCATGCCGGCTAAAATATGACATAAAAAAGAAAACACATGAACTATAAGTGAGACAATATAAATCTCATGATGAATTAAAAGATAAAATAAAACTCATCCTTTATAGGATGATAAAATTCATCAATAATTACAAGTAGTAGGGGCCTTGGGCGGGTTGAGCACACTTTTTGGTTTCGGTTTCTGGTTTTGAGTTTCGGTTTCGGTTTAGAGTTTCAGTTTCGGTATGTAATTTTTCAGAGTACCTTTTTGTTTAACCTAATTAATAAACAATTTTATTTTCGCAGTGGCCTTGGGCGTGTTGAGGACACTGTTTGGTTTTAAGGAGAAATTTTTTAATATGTAATTTTTCAGAGCACCTTTTACATACACCCTTTTATACTGTTTTTTTTGCAACCCAACCAATAAACAATATATTTGGTAAAGGGTGTAAGACCTGTTTGACTCGGTTTTGGTATTAAATTCAAAATAACCCATATGATCCAACTCACGCAGAGTATTAATATTCTTAGGAGATCTCGCTCAGTCTTATGAAAAAGCTTCTATAACAATAATTTGAACTTTTAAGGGAAACGTGGTTGATATTATAATAAAAATTATTCCAAAGAAAAATGGAAGGAAAAAATGTAAGTTATGTCATCATTTAAAACCATATAAAACAAGGGGTAGGTGTAACGAATGTGAAAAACCAATGAAACAAAACCACTATCACAATAGTAAAGAGAAATATAAGCAAGCCTATCAAGAGTTTATAAATAGAAACCCAACTTATCAATCTGATTATTATAAAATAAAAGTATAAGAATATTTTCCTATTTAAAATGTTTTCTATAAAAATGGACAGTATAAAAACAAAGAACTTTAGTGATATTATTAATGAGTTTATCATTAATGATATTGACGAAGAGGATCAAATAAAATATATTAACAAACTTAAAGATAAAATAGTTATAACTAATACTCCAATAAAGCTTGAAATAATTCTTGACTGTGATTATAGAACTCCAATGGCAATGGATATAGTTGTTGCTTATTTTTCTCACCCAATAGAAATAATTAAAACAAAGAATAATATAGATAGTTTTTTTCGATAGATTAACAACTAATTTTAATTGTATTTGATAAAATAACTAAAGCAACAGTAAAACTCTATAAAACAAATTATTTAAGGGCTTCTTCTTATATTCAGATCCCACAATACAGTTAATGTGAAAAATCTAAAAGACAACAAATGTTTCTTATTTACCGTCTATATAAACTGCCCCTCTAAATGTCCATTTCAAAATCAAGATTTTCGGCTAAATGCCTGGTCTCAACGGCAACTGCAGGTATCTTTCTTTCTTTCTTTATCAGTTCCCATTCTACCTTTCAGTGTATGGGTTCAGATGCCCGAGATGATCTTTCTCGAGGATGCCCTGTCCTGGCATTTTCTGTTTCCTTCCAAAAAAATTAAATTTCTATGCTTCAATGCCTCTTTTATATCTTCTTCCCACTTTCTCCGAGGTCTGCCTTTTGGTCTTTTACCTTGGGCTTTAGCACTGTATACTGATTTAGCTATTCTGTTGTCATTCATTCTGTTTACATGCCCAAACCATCTCAATTGATTTGTTTCTTAGTTTTTATGCCATCAGCTTTGGTTTGATCTCTTATTTTTGTGTTTCTGATTTTGTCTCGTTTAGTTTTCCCTACCACTGTTCTTAGATATTTCATTTCAGCTTTCTGTACTCTACTGTATTCTCTACTGTCTAAAGTCTAAGTTTCGCTACCATAGAGGAGAGTAGGACAATAAACTGTGTTGTATACTGCCATTTTGGTTTTTTGTTGACAATTCTTGCTTACCTACATATGCCTTTCCTAGATGGTTATATATTGCACTTGCCTTTTGGATTCTCTGGCTGATTTCTTCTCTTAGTTTTCCCTCTGAGCTAATCATTGCTCCTAGGTAATTGTAGCTTTGAACTTGTTCTAAATTCTCCCTGCCCAATTTAAGATTTTGTGTTTTAGCTTCCCCAGTTACTAGCATTGTTTTGATTTTCTTTGCATTTACTCTCAGTCCTCTTTTATTTAGTTCATTGTTCATAATGTTGATATTCGACTGAAGGTCACTTTCTGATTTTCCAAACAGAACTAAATCATCGGCAAATGAAAGCATTGATACATTTACTTGTTTGAGCTTCCACATACCTACATTGATTTTTTCATTTTTGAGGATGCCTTTGCGACCGAATCCATAAATATGATAAACAAAAGAGGACTTAGGATACAACCCTGTCTTACTCCTATATCTACATTAAATTCTTCTGATACATTTCCAGCTACTCTCACTGCACATGTTGGTTTATTATAAAAACTTTTAATGGCTTCTATTAAATTTTGCTCTACATTGTGTTCTTTTAAGGAATGCCATAGTTCGTCCCTCCTCACAATGTCAAATGCCTCTTCTAAGTCAATAAAACACAGGTGCAAGTCAATGTTTCTCTCAAACAATTTTTCTATTATTTGTCTAATTGTAAATATGTAGTCTTGTACACTTCTTCCTGGTCTAAATCCACTCTGATGCTCTTCAATCTGATCATCTACTCTTTTCCTTAGTCTCATTTCCAGTATCCTGGCATATACTTTTCCTGGAGCGATAAGTAGTGATATCCCTCTATAGTTTGAGCAGGTATCATCTTCTCCAAATTATCATAAAATATGTCCGTAATTGATTAAAAACAAAATGTTTTCCCCTTATGCATTCATGTAACCTCATCGCTAGTCTTTGCTTGTCAACAATGTGCCATGCATTGTAACCACCCATCATGACCTATCCATTGTAATGTAATAAAAGACAACCAGTCTTCTCTTCATAACTCCACCCACTGTACTGCACAGCCTTTGTCCCATTGGATCACTGGTTTGTCACCGGGCCATTAGAATTGAACTGTCTTTCGGACTTTGCCCACGAATCTTTTTTGTTGTCGGGGTGGCATGCAATAACCTAGGGATTTTCACTCATCGTGATCGATGGACAAGGTGTGGACAGTTTTATTGCTCCCCTGTCTGGCATTGGCCGTAACTATTGTGCCTACGGGTCTTTCTGGCAAGCAATGGTCAACAAACCAAACTTAATAAAATGGGGCATCGAAATACGGTTCTGTAAAGATTTTGAATTTCTGTACCATACTTTATGAACTCATTTGCTGATCTCAACACCCCTCCCCCTCCCTCCCTCCCAATTGCTGTCCCTGACTTTTTTTTTTTTCACCTAAATGCCTGTTTTGCCTTTTTTCACCTAAATGCCTGTTTTGCCTCTTTTATCTACTTCCCAAGCATCAGGCACTCGGGCGATGCCTGTTTTGCCTCTTTTCTCTACTTCCCAAGC
This sequence comes from Doris montereyensis, assembly GCA_037039925.1. Taxonomy (NCBI): domain Eukaryota; kingdom Metazoa; phylum Mollusca; class Gastropoda; order Nudibranchia; family Dorididae; genus Doris; species Doris montereyensis. Next base: position 120,171 of record JAXRKP010000529.1, read on the forward strand.
AATCAGGCACTCAGGCGATGCCTGTTTTGCCTCTTTTCTCTACTTCCCAAGCATCGGGCACTCAGGCAGGCCTCTTTTATCACTCAGGCACTCAGGCGATGCCTGTTTTGCCTCTGTTTTTTCTCTACTTCCCAAGCATCGGGCACTCGGGCGATGCCTGTTTTGCCTCTTTTCTCACTGCTGTACTACTTTCAGGCACTTTCGGGCACTCAGGGCGATGCCTGTTTTGCCTCTTTCTCTACTTCCCAAGCATCGGGCACTCGGGCGGTTGCTGTACTTCTTTTACTTTCATTTTTTCTTGTCCTCTTATACCACAAGGTGTCATTGAAAAGATGCAATTGTCGGAAGAGGGCCAGGTAGGTGTGTTGCCTTATGGATCGACATGTTTTCCTTTTGGAGCGTCTCTTTGACTCTGTCGAGCCATCTTTTCCTTGGCCTTCCTCTTGCCTTGAGGCCGTTAAATTGATCCCCAGCCTGGCAGCCTAACCGCTCGGCCGCCGACGCCACGATCTCAGGGTGAATTAAGAGGAAACAGCAAGATAAGAGAGAAGTAAAAGAGTAGAAGGAAAGAAGAAGGGCCTACCAGCAGCGCCCGCTAACCACATAACCTAAATCAAAGTACCTTGCATTGTCCTGATTGGCTCCAGAAGAGCTTGGCGTGGCGGCCGTAAAAATATTCTGCGCTTGCGTTGCACAATACAAACGAAGACCACAATCAAGAAGAAAATGACAACCACGGCAGCGACATTGCCTCCAACAATAGCCCCGGTTTTTGAGTACTGCTTGGTGTCGTTAGTGCCTGCGAATGGAATTTAAAAATTGATAATGAAAGTGACGCCTATACACATTATTAAGCCTGTCTCATTCCAAGTATCGAATGAAAGTTAATTCGTTTGGGGTTTTTTTTCGGTGTAATTTACATGTTTTATTACCCTGATTAGCGGGGACTCAGTAGTCCAGAGACAAGGGGTGTCGGGCCTCTCTTAAGGCCATGGGTTTGAACCCCTCAAAGTTTGAAAAATTTTCTCGAATTTTTTCAAGCAAAGCTACCCCCCCCATCCCCCATCCCCCTTGTCCAGGTAGGTGGGTCGACACCCAGTCCCATCAGAGATGGATGACAAAAAGGAGGTCCAGTAAGAAGATCACAACACTCTGTGCATGCTAAAGATCCCTTGGCTGTTTACAGTGCAGTTGGTGTAAAGAAAAATAGCTCCAGTGTCTGAGAGGTCTGAGTTGATTTCTTTATGTTTCTATTTGAATGTAGTAGTAGAATGGCCTCGCAGTCAATAAAAAAGCTTGCCCTCTACTGTGTATTCTGATATATTGCTGGTCCTAAAGAATCTCAGTGTTGATAATTTGTGTTGTAATATCTCACCATGTATATCGATCCTGTCTTCAAAGCAAGGAGGTCTCTTCTTGTTTTCAATTGTGCTGGTATGTGTTTGTATATTCTCTATTTGGGTTTCGGTGTTCCTGTGGCTGGGTGTCAGTATATTTTGTATAGTTTTGTAAGTCGTGGTTGAGTGTCGTTGGCAATGATGTCAGCGTTATTCCTCTGTATTTCAGTCCCACGCTAAAGTACACATCCATTGCTGTTTTGCGTAGGTGTTTTAGTTTGTGACATTCAAGAAGGTGGTGGGTCCCGGTTTCGTGGGATGGTCACAAAGAAGGTACGGCACACTGGGGCATGTTCAGATTTCATTCTGTTTAGATGTATGTTTAGCTGTATGGTGGTGTGTTCGAGTCTGAACATGGTGACTTGGTCTTTTTATTTTAGTTGGTTGATGTTGTCTTTTGTTTGTGAAGTGGCCACATGTTGGTATAAATCTCTTCCAGTCTTTCCAGCCCATCTTTTCATCCAGTCCTCTTTACTGTTAACTTTGATGATTTGTTTTGTGGTCTGCATTGTAGTTTTTGTGTTTGGTTTTTCTTGTCTAGATCCCCTTTTGCCCAAAGTATCTGCTTTGTCATTTCCTGGTGTGTTTACATGTCAAGGGATCCACTGCATTACTAGCTTGACGCCAAACATTTTGAGCTATGAAAGGACAGGGATAGCTTCTGTTTCTTAGGTAGTACAGTAAGACCCGTTTATTCCAAATTCAGTTTTTCCAAATTTCCAGTTATTCCCAAAAAAATTAACAACAGAATTAGTTCAGGGTCAGTGATGATCTTGAAAACACTTCAACTTGAATTCACACAGACAAAGATATCTCTAGCTACACATTCAGAAAGCAAGTCAAACATTTTTAGCATTAAAAAGGAAATGGGACAGCAAATTATCCATGGAGATGACTTATGCTAAAATCTTTGATTCAAATATTAAGTCCATC